>OX103979.1:14394304-14616616 GCA_944470395.2 Schistosoma turkestanicum
ATGATTACGTCACTGCGTGCTGATTGGCTAACTTCCTACCCAATCAGCGCCTGATCGAAGCTTGGAGACAGGATAGAAAATTCTCGTATTATTAGCTGCATGCTGATTGGTCAAATCCAGTCCAGTCGATCACGTGAATTTCCTTCCAGAAGTTTTCTCATGCAAAGGCTATAAATAGACTAGCATTGTATTTATCTTGGCCTTCAAGCCTTCTAGCCTTCTTAGCCTTCTTCGCCTTCAAGCCTTTTTGCCTTGGCTTTCGCCATCACCTCCAGCTTCTTTTCCTTGCTATTTTGGAATACAATCCTTCCTGTTCAACCGTGTTTTGATTTGTGTTACTTGTCCAGTGTTTTTGTGTCAAGAATACTAAGCAATAAGATTTAGCCGGGAAATATCGTAAGCAACCGTTACAACAATAATAGTAGCATCATGTTGTTTCCTAGGCTTCTTAGCCTTTACAGTACCGCCATCACTTGTCCTAGAATCTACTCTAGGTCCCGTTCTATAATTTACCCTATGTGAAGGGTTCTGAACATAGGCTTTATTCCGTCCAGACAATCCTGCCTTGGCCTTATTCATATTTACTGAACTCATTAACCTCTGTTTACTCGAATCCAAATAACCGTTCCAGGCTTTTCGAGCAGTTAACAGGCTTTTATCATCACACACTTCGGATCCATCTTGATGCCTACACTTTTCGCCTTTTTCCTTCTTTTCCATACTTAAAAAAGCCCTCTTATCTGTTACACAAACCGGCTTCTTACTGGGATACGCATCAAGAGGTTTTACATCATCACGGTCACATACTCGGCCTTCAACAGCGTATACTTTCCTGATACAATTGACAACTCTCTTATCTTCCGGGCGTGCGTTAGGTAGAAATGAAGAATCCTCATGTCTCGCACGCAGACCACTAGTAGCTTCCGTATTATGTCCTGTTTTAGCCCGATAAGCTAATCTTCCAAACTTCTACTAGCTATCTTAGCACGAGACATAATAAACTCCGTCAACTCATAGAAATTAGGCACACTCTCCTCTTCGTCCCACTTGATTCCCAGCTCTGCCCACTGGGCTTGCATTCGACGAGGTAAGAGCCTGACTATTCGTTCTAAAGTAACCAGGGAATTAAGTTCCGTTGTACAATTTAGCTGTTCTAAGGTTAAAGCAGCGTTCTGCATTTTAATAGCCAAATTCGTCAATTCTTCAGGATCATTAAAGTCCGCATTCCCGGTTCTAAATAAGTCCTCTAAGGTTTCTCGGGCTATTACATGCGACTGTCCAAAGAGCTGTTTTAAGATGGCCTTAGCTCTCTTATATCTTGCTTGTGGATCCATTATAATACAACCTTCAATCGCATTTTTTGCCCTTCCTTTACAGTAGTGAATTAAATACAATAAACGCAAATTTTCATCTTTTACTCTGGGTTCTATAAACGTTTCAATTTGTCGAATAAATCTAAAGTAGTCGCGAGATTTTCCATCAAAAAATGAAAGTTCAACCTTAGGTAGTTCTAAGCCTACTATCGGTGTCCTAAGTATCTGATCCGTCTCTGGTACCTTAGAACTCTCACTTAAGCCTTGTCCCTAATGCCTGCCAAAGGTGACTTACAATAATAAGTATCAGACATAACATCATTATTAATAAAGTGGGTACCCATTAAACAAGCATCATCAACGACTTGCCTAGCGTTTCGGGATCCTTCAAGCTCTTCCACCCTCCTCGTGTTTGTTTTCTTGCGGTTGGTCATTATAAGTGAAGTTCAACGGAAGATAAATAACAAATACAAAATATAGGAATTCCACAGGTAAGAAATATCCAAAATCAGAAAATCGTTTTCCAAAATACAGTTCGAATACAAAAATACGATAAGTAATCCAAGGTTCTTCTTTCAAGAAGGTTAGTGTTATAAACGATTAAATTTCCAAATGTTTCTTTATTCTTCTTAATAATCCGACTGTAATTGGTCTTCTAATCAAAAGTCGAGCCAACTTCAGACTGTAAATGTTCTTCTGATCAAATTCAGACTGTAAATGTTCTTCGGATCAACTTCAGACTTTAAATGGATTTTCTACCGTAGCAGTTCAAATGGTTTCCAGTAAGTGCAATCCGAACGCGTATCTCCCAGTCCAATGTCCAAAAAACTCAACAATTCTAGGAGAAAACGGTCTATATTATATTAAAAGATGGAAATACAAAGCAATACCTGAAGTTGATGCACTTTCCAAGTCACAATTACTCCGAGGAGTATCCAAGGTAAAGGTAATAAGTCCAACCACCACAGTATCAATCCAAATATGGCTGTAGCCGTATTAAAGAACAAATTTAAACAACATATATACAGTTCAGAAGTGTTATGGCGGGCACTTAAAGAAGATTGACTATCTACAACTGTTTTTTCTGCTTAAGATTCATTATTTTTGGTTGTATACAAAGTAAGCATTTTATTCCTATTATTGTGACGTTGCTCTTATCCTATACTCTTGTTTGAGACATTAACTGTTGTTATATCATTTCTCATTTATGAACTATAGTTAATTGACTGCTATGCGTTACCCCAGTTCACACTCACCATTACTGTTATTTTGTATTGATGTCAGTTTTCTAATTGGTTTACGATGCAGTCTGGTTTTGCATGTATATAAAGGCATGATTGAAATAATAAACGATCTGATCTGATCTGATCTGTCTCATAAGTCGTTGTTTTTCCTCTATTCCGTGGGGCTGGTAATTGAGAGGCTGACGTGTCTGTACAGTGATTAGCGATCATCAAGGTCATTGTATATATTGCACAAACACAACAAGAAGCAAACATAAAAACTTCAATATAAGTACAAAATATAGAAATAATAACAATATACAATGATAAAATCTCAAATTGGAATCAAATAAAATACCAAAAATGTCAACAGAAAAAGTCCGTCATGTCATAAAAAAAATATATAAACATGGAGGGATTTTCCAAAAAACAAAACATTCAAAAAAGATTCTACACCGATAGCCTGGTGACTGACGAAATCTTAGCACGGATACAAAAAGCTCGATTTGCTTTTGCCAAACTGCGTCACTTTTGGCGTGGGCGAGATATCCGTTTGCTGACTAAAGGACGAGTGCACTATGCGGCAGTTTGCTCCATCCTACTTTATGGCTGTGAAACATGGCCAGTCAGAGTATAAGATATTCGTAGGTTACTGATTTTCAATCATAGGTGTCTTCGAAGCATTGCTCGTGTACCGTGGGACAACCGAGTGAGCAACGCTGTTATTAGGAATCGGGTGCTAGGTAAGAATGGCAGATCAATAGATGAAGTGTTGAAACTTCATCAGTTGAGGTAGTTGGGACATGTGTTACGTATGGCTAACCACCGACTGCCTCGTCGAGCTTTGTTTTGTAGTGTAGGAATAGGTTGGAAGTAAGCTAGGGGCGGCCAAACCAAAACATGGCAGAAGTCTATGAAGTCATTGATGAGTGGACTTAGCCATGCTGGTAGTTGTCGACTACCTGGTTGGTGTCCGCGAGATGATAATAATCGATGGTTAGAGACCTTGAATGACATGGCTCAAAATCGTTCGCAATGGCGCCGGTGCATTTATTCTTTGTGTTCTCTCAAATCCTAATCTTCTATACTTCTTGAATAATATCTTCTCATCCTAACCTCTCCGATTACTTCTAATACCCTTACTAACTCTTCTTCTATTGGATTTGAATTGACAATTACATCTCTGTGCTGATGTGGTATGGCGACATGAACTGTACTTACGTACGAAGTTCTACGTTGCAACTGACTGACTGACTTGGTGCATGTTTATGTAGCGTTTCTTAATTCAATCTGGTGGGATGCGAATACTTCTGGTCACGGGGAGCCACGAACGAATTTCGAATCTTCTGAAGAGTATCTTAGGTTACCGGATCTTTACCTTTAAGAATATAGGCGACTTATAGGTGATATTCTTATGACTTTCAGAATTCTTGATAACCGAGGAAAAGTTCTAGAAGACCTGGATAAGTTCAACCCCAGCAAAAACTTCGGGGGAAATTGGAAAGAATGATAGGTGTAATCTGTAAAATGAACTGTATGCACACCCACTTGTTACAAGTGTCAATCGACATCCTTGGAGTCCTGCAGGAGGAAACTTGGTGTATTCTTGAGTACACTGAGCAATATTACATAATAATTTGTCTATTGTTTCTGTTTTGAATTTTTCCTCTTATCAGATAGAACTATTTTAGAGCACTAATACTTGCACCGCGCTTTTAGGTACTTCGCGCTACACGCACCTGACCTTGCAGGCCATCTCAACGTGTTAGGTTTTTACTCTTGGGTTTCATTACAAAATTATGGAAGCCTGTGCAACTATTATGAAAGAAAACGTTGACTTGAGTTCACAACTGAATGAGCAAGACTTTCCTGCCCTCCCAAAAGCGGGATTATCTCGTCCTGTCAAAGTTCTAGGTGCTTTAATACCCTCTTACCAAGCCAAAACCACAGAAGTATGATCATATTTGTCTAGTAACATTGCTAGGTTTTGGAAATACCTTTCGAGGAAAGGCGATTCATTGGTAACGAGAACGACCATCTTTCAGCTGGTAGAAGATATAACGTTCAGAGCAAAATCTGTATGGAAATTGCTAGAGACACAAATGTCGAAATGAATTTAAACAGCTCCAAAAATCATATTTTGACAGTTGTGATCTCAGGAGAGCCAAGCAGAGTGGCTGAGGCGAAGAGAAGAGTCGTAGCTGAATTGCAACAACAGGTAAAATGATTATAAGTAGTATTTTTATTGAATCCTGTAAGCTGTTACTTGGTGTTACAACAAAAAAGTCGTGGATGCGCACTGCTGAGGAGTCCCATACTAGGACCAAACGGCCGTCCAGTGCTTCCAGGTTTCTAATGGTGGTCTAACAATGATGATTGATTAATGATTTCAAATGTGTAAAAACGCAAACCTCCAAAACTGTGCCCCAAAAAAGTATTTACTTGAAACTTTTTAAATTTAGTTTATGTATCAAGTGGATAGTAAGGGATACAATAATCAGTAATTTTGTAAAGGCAATACAATTTTTAGATTCGTTTTGCTAAGTCATCAATAAGTGCACTGACCTAACGTTTGTAATGAAGAAAAATACCTTAGTTCACCTGTTTGAAGCAACTGTACTTAGGAGTAAAAGGTCGATGTAGACTTTTATCATCAACACCTGCGAATAATAACCTTTTATTACTAGAACTACAAACCGCCTCATTCGGTATGATCTTTGAAATGTGACCTGACCTAATCAACCTATAGATACATTATTTGATAATTAACTGTCAGGTATTAGTCGGATGTATTCCTACTATAATTTTACGTAAATTCTCATGTCTGAGCGCCTGAATAGTAGGAATAATCGTCAAGTTTATTTGGAAGTAATATCGTTTACTTAAGCGATTGTCAAAGAATACAAAGCTATTGTAGTACTTCTTGGTAATTTAGTCCGCAGTAATTAACATTATTAGTTGCTTTGGATGTTCTCAAAGATTCTAACTAATCTCGGAGTAACTATAACACCGTTATGCAAAGTAAAATTACAGTTACAAGTAGATTTTTTAGTAGTCAGATTGATTCTCAACATCTAGTCCCTCCAATCAAGCTAACCCCCTCGAAATGCAAAATGTTGCTTCAAGACTGGGTTGCATCGGCACCTGAACTAGTGATACGGAGTGAAGTAGTCGAGCGTGTAGATCACTTCACTTATCTGGGGAGTCTCATCAGTGCTGACGGTCTGGTGACTGACGAAATCTCAGCTCGGATACAGAAAGCTCGATTGGCTTTTGCCAAGCTGCGTCACTTATGGCGTAGGCGAGATATCCGTTCGCTAACCAAAGGACGGGTGTACTGCGCAGCAGTTCGTTCCGTTCTCTTATATGGCTGTGAAACATGGCCGTTAAGAGTAGAAGATGTTCGTAGGTTACTAGTATTCGATCATAGATGTTTAAGAAGCATTGCTCGTATATCGTGGGACAGCCGAGTAAGCAATGCTGTCGTTAGGAAATGGGTGTTAGGTGAGGGTGGCAGATCAATAGATGAAGTGGTGAAACTTCATCAGTTGAGGTGGTTGGGACATGTGTTACGTATGCCTAACCACCGACTGCCTCGACGAGCTGTTTTGTGGTGTAGGAGTAGGTTGGAAGAAAGCTAGGGGCGGCCAGACCAAAACATGGCAGAAATCCATGAAGTCACTGACTAATGGACTGAGTCATGTTGGTAGATGTAGACTACCTGGTTGGGGTCCGCGAGACGAAAGTCATCAATGGTTAGAGACCTTGAACGACATGGCTCAAAATCGTTTTCAATGGCGCAAGTGCATCCACTCTTTGAGCTCTCTCAAATCCTAATCTTCTGGATTAGCCAGCACCTCTACCTTTGTCTTTCTAACCTTATCTCACTGAATTATATTTTTTGAATAATATCTTAAACCCTAGTCTTGTTTATTATAACATTAATACCTCTACCATCTTTATCACCATGGGAATCGATTTGACATTTGCATCTCTGTGCTAATAATGTGGTATGGCAACATGAACTTATGTACATACGTACGAAGTTCTACGTTGCAACTGACTGACTGACCAATCAAGCTAAGCAAAAATATGTAAACTTGAGTTTTAGGATGAGAAACTGGTTTTATGTCACTAGTTCTTCAACAAGTGAACTTCATCCTAGCAGTTTAAATGAAATGCTGCTATATGAAAATAAAAGACTAGTTGGGGTGTAAAATCCCAAGCTCTTCGGACAAGAATCATTTATTTATTAAAAAAATCAAATAAAAAAATGCTGTATTCTAAAACCCTTGAGCACTAAAACTAGTTCGTTTGGGGTTTTTTCTGAAACCAAATTATTTTTTCGAAAAGGCTATATGTAAAGTCGCTAAGGATGCAAAGTTACACCTATTTTTGTAGTCTACTCATTCCTGTTAAACTAGTCACTGACAAAATATTGACTCAGAAAGTTCGTTAACTTCTCGCCAGTTTACACTGTCAATAACAAGAGTATTTCTGGACTCTAATTCTACATATATATTGACAAGATCACATTGTTGGTTACCACGTATTTAAGTTTCCATTATTTTTGACCAAACCTAATCATGTTTTTTCAGGAAACTGTTCGAATTCCTGTCCCTGTTGAGTGTCGGGGTTATTTGATTGGTCGGAAAGGGGAGCGATTACAAGAACTCGAGTCATCAACGATGACACGGATTAGCATTCCACCTCACAATGCTCTCGACCCCAATGTCGTCGTTGTCACAGGTCCCAGAAGAGGGATTTTAGAAGCAGAAAGTTTGATTTATGAAATTGTTCGCAAGCACTCCCAACAAGCATTTGAACGGCTCTCGACTCCGATAATTTATTATTCTTTTGTTTGTTGCCCTTAAGTCTATATTAATTACTTTCTTTATCAGGAATGGATTTTGACCAAGGTGTTTCTTTGTAGGAACAACCAGGTTGTAAATGATCTGAAGTCTCGAACTGATACTAAGATCAACATTCCTCCTCCAAATGTATCAGTCGATGAAATAACAGTTTCCGGCAAGCGCGAAGGTGTTGCACAAGCGGTCAAAGAAATCAGGCTATATATAATGAGCGAGTAAGGATTTTTAAGCATATGAGATTATATTGATCCAGTATATCAAATTTTATGTAGTCTTTGTAATATCACACCTTTCGGGATATGCATGTTATTATCCTTTTCTATATCAAAACTTCCTGATGAATTTTCCCATCATAGCATTTTGTGTAGCCACTGAACTAAAAAATATAAGACAGTCCAAACATCAAATTAATTATGAATAGTATTATTCCCGAATTTGACCACAATTTTATATCTAATATTTTCAGCTTGAAACTACCAAGACAATTACTGTTAAGGTTGCTAGGTCACAACATCGTATTATATTTGGTCAGCGCGGTTCTGGAATCGCAGATATTTTAGCTCAAACGGGTGTTTCAGTCGAGTTGCCACTTGATGATGGGAATGAGGAGATTGTTTTACGAGGAAAACCTGAAGATCTCGGACGTGCTCTTACAATGGTTTATGAACGGGCTCAAAGCACTATGACAGAGGAAATTGAGGCACCTAATCGCTTCCATAGACTTTTAATTGGAAGAGGAGGTTCTAAATTAACAGAATTACTGGAAGGATATAAACGGGTAAGTTTCATATATATTTCACCAGAAAATTCATAAGAACGTGCACTTCGTTTACCATAAATCGACTTTTAGACCTCTAGTACGATGTATGGTAGTGCTCACACTCAGCTAGTTGGTAATCTTCTGGTCACATCACTTTGGTTTAGAAGAGCAAATAGTGATAAAACTTGGTTATTGTTAGACGCTCTTAGATAAGTCCTCAGTGTGGCATTTATAAGTAAAACGATAAACATTCTATTTATGAATACTTAACTCCTAGGTGGATGTTTAAAGTATGTGATCTCTTAGTGAAGAATGTAAGAAGAAAAAAAACTTGTTGAGAGTATGATCTCAGTTTCAGTTGACATGATGCAATCATTTGTCACACTGTCAGTATTGAAGTAGAGAATGAGAATATGAATTATATGTAGTGTAAGATTAGTATAAAATTGTATTATTTTAAAATGGTAGTCTTCCTTTCCTTTTCCAATTGCCTCGATCTTGAATTGATTAGATGAAATTGTTCAATGTCTTGCATGGTTAATACTTGCACTAAGAAAGCCACTGTTAAAACTTCTATTATCTAAACTCAGGTTTTCTCAACATATCGTGAATCAACGTCCCGGAGTCGAAAAGCGCTTGTTTTCCATTCTATAAGTTCCCGGTTCCGAACTTTATACTGGTGCATAAACCTGTAATCGGTTGATTAGTTATATCATGTATACAGTATAATCAGCTTGTACATTTTTTTTTCTGAAACAAGTTATCTACAAATAATAATCTAAAGTTTTCCAATTAGTCCTGTTTCGGACATGAAGTGCCCCGAAGCTTTTTTATCTACTTGATCGTTGTTTCTATACTAGACCTGTTAATATGCTTTGCACATGTATAGGTTCAGGTAAATTTTGGAGATAACACCGATAGAATCTCTGTTGAAGGTCCTTGTGAAGAAGTTGAAGCTATTGTTGAACGCCTAAAAAGTCGCTTAGCAGAACTACAAGCTACTGTTGCTATGGCTACAGTGAAAGTGGATCCCAAGTACTACAGACACATAATTGGCAAACAGGGAGCTACCATTGGTCGTTTGCGTGACTATAAAGTACGTGTTAGACTTCCTGATTCGGATCGAGGTGATTCTTTCTCTGATGAAATAGTGATAGAAGGGGATCCAGCTGGAGTTGAAAAGGCCAAACTCGAAATCCAGCAACTGGTGGAGAGACTGGTATGTGTTCTATTCCTATTTATCTCAGTAGTATTTTTCCTCTCCATATAGCTTCATACATATATCGTAAGTGCAAGACATATTCACCTTTAATGTATTCGGTTTCAGCTTTTTCAGATGTCAAAAGTCTAATTTTGACCAATGGTTTTTATGCGATTCTCAAAATATATCTATAGGTATACATACTTCATACAAATGTCTGTACGGCGCTCTTGGAAAGTAGGGCTACTGAAATAATGTACTGATACGTCGAAACTTCAGTAAAGAAAGGATTTTTTAATAGTGGTAACAATGTAGGACATGAAGTATGAAAGAAATTCAATCTGAAAAACTAGTTTCACTTCAACAAAAAAGCCCACGAAAATTCTTATTCCGATGGAATGTTTTTGGTTATAATTAACCATATTATGTCGTGAATGAGTTATGTTGATTAGTATATCAAGTTAAGTTATTTCAGAATAATTATCTATGGCTCAAACAATTTGAGATATGAAATAAATATAGTTTGGTTCAAGTTGAAACGTTTCATATCACAGATGAAACCATACACTGAAGGTAGACCGGTAAAGCACTAATAGTACTTGCTTAGTTTTATATTACCAATTGATGCTGATTGACTAACCATTATAAAACTACAAAATTCTGCGATCTCCATCATCATATGCCTACTAATGATAAACTTCAAGAAGTGATTCCCAAAGTTCCAATGATGAGAAACCGTAACTAATCAAGTTCATTCATACCGGGTGCGGAACAAAAATGTAAACAGAATAGTGGGAATCGATATAAATTAGAAATGTAAACCACAATGTTAACTCAGTGATTTAATGGTTCAAACACTGTCTTCAAGGCTTGAAGATTATAGGCTGAATAGATGATTGGTTGAGTTTTGGAAGTACAGTCAGTTGTGATTCTACACTGTCGAGAAGTCTCAGACTAGGAGGAAGACTGTTCAATGGTTATCCAACTGATATCAGCGTGTGGTGTAAAATTACGAAATTCAACCGCGTATGCTAAAGTAGTAATGATGTTGACGCTTGTTTTAAACTATTACAAATCCAAGAGAAACAAATCAAATTATGGGATGTAAAGTGAGTGATAATACACCACCGCAACTGATATTAAGCCATATTGAATGAAATTTCCAGTTGTTAACGATTTTTGTAATCAAGTGCTTACAACCTGTTCACATATCATTTAAACCAGGCAATTTTAACACGTGAAATTGAAGTGCCATCTGGTGCGACAGTATACTCAAATTTTGAGCAGTGTTTTTAATTTTCATAAATAAAACTTTCATGGAAGCTAATCGATAATTAAATAGTCAGTATTATAAATGGTTAGTATATCTTTAAATCGAAGTGGAGTAATATTTTCTGTTGTTCCATGCTGACCAAAGCATAGACAAACGTTCATTCTGTAATCACTTTAGGGAACAAAATAAAAAAATAATAGTAATCATTGTTCTCTTAGCGAACAAAGTTATAGTGGATGTAATAGAAATCTTACGAGTAAGAGAGCGATTGAAAAGGTGCTGTATCATGTACAAAAATCAAATAATCATTACCACAACAGTAGTACTTATTCTCTAAGAAGCGATAAATACGATCAGTTCATGACTCATATAAATATTTGAAAAATGCATCATAGACAAAGCATATTTCGACAAACAGTCGTCTTGATATTCTGCATCTTAATTGTCTGCATATTAAGGCCTACTAAAATGAAACAGCTCTCCAGTGCTTCCCAGTTTTCATTAGTGGCATAGGTAAGGTCAATTCATGATATTAACTGTGAAATTATGGTAAAATTAGCCAGTTTTCTAAGTCAAAAACGGTGGGTTTCACCATGGCTAGGTAAGTCAAATAGTTTCAATAGTTATATGATACAAAAAGTAGAAAAGAATAACGTAGAATGTTATGTAAAATCATGTTAACAAATAATGTGAATTATAAGAAATGTAATGTTATTCAATGCTATGTTATTGTGACACTAACAATAACAATTTTTCATGAATTAGGAAAGATGAACGTGCCATGAAGATAGTTTCATGGTAAGAGAAAATATAAGGATTCTATACATGCAAAGTTCATTATGGTGTTTATGAAACAAACATGTAAATATTTTGTGTAATTTCGTCATACATTGGTGTATTTTTCTGTACGTATTTGTTCACTGCTCGATTTTGTATCCTAATTAAACTTACTAGTTTACCGTTATAAGTCTATTCTCAATATACATCATTGAAATCTGATGTATTAAAGTCGATGTAATAAGATTTCATGTTTTCTGTATCTCGTTAAGTGCTATTTTTAACAACTAACATCTTATCCGATTATTTACAAATCGTTCTTTCCGTAAAAAATAAATTAAAATTGTTCCTCTGTTTATACCGTTGTAGGAAAATGAGAAATGCAAAGATGTGATTATTGATCCACATATTCAAAATTTGTTACGCTCAAGCGTGAATGGAACTTTTCCTTATATTCGTACCATTTACGAAACATTCCCTCAAGTACGTATTATATGGCCTGAGAATGAGGCAAATGAATCCATGTTTGAAGAGAATCCAACTAAAAGTATTGTTCAACTACGAGGTGATCGTCAGCAAGTTGATGCAGCAAGTGAAAAGTTAAACAAACTTATTAAATTAGTGAAAGAGGAAAACTATAGACAAGAGGTAAAGTCAAATATTAATTTTTGCGCGTTCTATTGAAAGTTTTCACTGAACAGTATTATTATCTGAAATCATTCACTAACAATTTGAAGGTCTTGGGTTCGATTCCATCCGGCGGGTTCGTGGATGCACACTTTTAAGGAGTCTCATACTATGACAAATCAACTGTCTAGTGCTTTTAGGTTTTCGTTAGTGGTCTAGCTAAGATCATTTCGTTACTTAAACTATAAAAATGCTATTTCATTAGATGTATTAATTCAACTAGCCAATCTGTTCAATATTCACGCTGATTGACTACTAAATGATCATCAATGTCATGTTTATCTAATCCCTCCCTCTATCGAATTTTCTCGAACAAGTTAGAGTGTGAGATAGGTAAAGCAGCGTTCGACTGTGTAACTGAATCTTCCAAGGGAAAATGTATAAAAACATGAGCCACTCACCCTGTTCAGTTACTTAAATAATTGAAAATATTTAAGAATTATTTTATGATAATTTGTTATCTTTCTTCTCACATAAAATTATTTTTGATATTTCACAAGAAACAATTTCATACTTATAATCATCATTTTTATGGGTAGCGAAGATTTACTAAACGATTTTGTAAATTGTCAACCTATTTTGTTCATCACTACTGTTTGTTTCTTACTTCAGTAAAAAATATTTCTTTTTGATCCGTTCATTTTCAAAAAACAGCAATTTTATTTCAATGATACATTTTGGTGTGATATGCAAGTCGCAATTTACTCAACGTTTGGCAACCAGTTGAAACATGGTATACATATAACATTTATTTGTTACTTCTCATCTATAGATACACATTTTCAAAGAGATACGATCTAGTTTTCTTGGACGTGAATATCCAAGAGTGCGTAAAATTCTTGAAGATACACAAACACGTCTGCAAAATCCTAATGTTGGTTCTGATCCTGATATTTTTACTGTAATTGGACGAGAGGAAAATGTACACAAGGCGATTGAACAATTAGAAGAATTACAAAAGAAACTGGTTTGTTAACCATATTTTTCCAAACATTCATACTTACATAATCTTACCATGTAGATTCAATGTTGAAGGAGAATTATCTGCTAATTGTGTTTTGTAAATTGAATTATTTTATGCTTATTGAAGCTTCGGTTCTAGTAGAAAAATAGTACTTTAGAGTTGTCATTCTAATCATACCTCAATTTTTTAAATTTATCTTATGTATTTCAATCATTAAAACTTGACACATATGTATATGGCATTTTCTCTGGTATTGTTTAACAGGCGGCCCTGATGGCTACGTACGAATTTATCTACAGTAAGTGTTAATTCCGTAGGTTGTATCCAATTTTCTGACACGAAAACACTTGTAGTATAATCAAGTTGAAAAAATTGATTGTCTTCCCAAACTTCAAATAAATTGCTTTATGAATCGAAATACAATCCCAGTTTTATGAAAAGTCTGTTGTACCAAAGAGTTTGCTTGATTTATTTCACCATAAAGGCATTCTTTATTTTGAGAAAGTCCGAATATTATATATATATATATATATATATATATATATATCATTGATATGTAATGTATTACACGCGTTTCTTCCTACTTGCGACTCATCATCTGAATATAACTGCATCCCAAACTTGATGTTCACTCTGGGACTCGAAAGCAATGCCGATCGCTTCAAACACCATCTCTCTATCCACTTAGCTACCGCGTTCATATAGCCACTCATTTGTGCAACGGTTATAAGTTTCAATTTAATTTGAAATGGTCTGGATTATCATGTTTATATCCTTCACTGATATGCCGACTAGTCTTGGTCTGAATTCCTCATCACCTTTATCTTTTTCTTTTTAAGTTTATTTCATTACATTCTACTTCTTGAATAATATCCTCGAACCCCTAATGCTAATACTTTTACTATTTCTACTACTATAGGATTAGAATTGACGATTATATCTCTGTGTTAATGTGGTATGGCAACTTGAACTGATGTAGGTGCGTACGTACGACGTTGTACGTTGTTATTGATTGATTGACTAGTCTTGGTAGGATGCATATATGCATCCTATGTACATTACCGATCTAGTTGTTTTGATTATGTATACTATTTATTATTTTATGAACGATCTTATCCTCATTCATCATCCACCATAGTCTATCATGATTATTATTGGTATTATTTGTACTGTATATTGAGTTAAGGGATCATATTTGTCAGTTACTCTGTCCATTTGTACTTGTTATTCGTAATTGAATAAATCAGCATGAACATACACACACAAGTTACATTAGTAAAGCTAAATAATTGTAGAATGTATTTAGATTAAAAAAAAATGAGGTCACGGAAATAGTTTAAAATATACTTTTGCCTTAAAAGTTTTACACCACATACTTTAATCAAACAACTAATGCAAATCGGGATGTTTTGAAGAGTCGTTCATCGGTATTCGGAAAATTCATATTTGTATGTATGTAATTACATGTAACAGAAACTTATTGGCAAAGAGAAATGAATTCTCCATTCAACGTTCTAAAGCGTTTATATCATGTATGTGTTAATGGTCACCGGTAAAAAAGGCACCGAAATTTAATCCGACAGAATTCTAACTGATAATAATAAAGTAAGTAGAATGGTTTAATACAAGCATGACATATTTGTATAAGCTTTATTTTCTAGTTTGTATATCTGCTTATTTTGTCTGCTTGTACTATTATTATTGTTATTATTATTATTATTATTATTATTATTTTAAAGGCTACTGTAAAAGAAGTAATTGTCTCTATACCATCAGCATTAACAACTAAATTCGCTGGTGATCAAGCACCAAGTTTACGATCGATTTGTGAACAATGTGAAGGTGTCCATATAAGATTTGCAAATACTAATAAACATACTAAAGGACAATCAAATAAATTAAGTCACATTGATATCATTTTACTTGGACCAGAAAAGGAAGTTGATCAAGCACGTGAATTATTAGATCAACTCAACGCAAAAGTATCACAATTATGTGCTGAGGTAAGCTTACATCGACAAGATAGAGAGTCACACAATATCATAGAAAATCACATAATTATTAAAACAGCATACCATATAATTGAAATAGTTTACACCAAGAACCGTGAGTGGCCTTAGTTGCAATTTGACAACTGCCTAAAAATGACTTCAGAATTTCACCCACTGTCTTGAATTGATAGTAGTAGTAGACAGTGCCAATGCACCTTGATATTGTCGATCGAGCGATCGTGCAATGTCGGTGTAATTGTGACTGGGTATTTTGAATGCAGGAGATGTAATTGATCTTTCTGTCAACCCACTGTCTTAAATTGATGTTATTTTGGGGTGCTGAAGTTGATATGATTTCGGCCTTACCCGTTCGCACACATTCCATGTTCACCGTTAGTCATAGATGACTGTGATCGTGTTGACAAACCGTGTGCGAAACATGTGAATGCTTGTTTTCGGTTACTTTTCCTTTTTTTTTGTTGGTTATGATACGATTGTGATCGACTTGATTATTGTTGTTGTTATGTTGTCTGATGAGTTTGTTGAGAGTGAATGTAAATAAATGAGAATATTGTGTGTGTTTTTGTAGTGATTTGATTAGTTTGTTTGTGGATTGGATAGATTAGTTGAGATGTGTTGTTGTTGGTGTTGATGTTGATGTGTGAGAGATTTTTAGTGGTAAAGGGATGTGATTGTTTTGAGTTGATTTTGTTTGTGGGTGTTTTGATCTGAATGTCGGATAGGTTGTAATGATGATGTTGATAGTTGTGTAGTGGTCGGTGTTTTTTGTTAGTGAGAATGTGTTAATGTATTTCTTCGAATGAATTGAATGGAGGATGTATGTGGATGTTTTTGAGTTAGTATGGATTAGATGTAATTTGAATGAGATTAGTAGTTGTGTGTTTGTGACAATGAATAAGATGAGTATGGTAATGTGATAGTAGTAGTAGACAGTGCCAATGCACCTTGATATTGTCGATCGAGCGATCGTGCAATGTCGGTGTAATTGTGACTGGGTATTTTGAATGCAGGAGATGTAATTGATCTTTCTGCCAACCCACTGTCTTAAATTGATGTTATTTTGGGGTGCTGAAGTTGATATGATTTCGGCCTTACCCGTTCGCACACATTCCATGTTCACCGTTAGTCATAGATGACTGTGATCGTGTTGACAAACCGTGTGCGAAACATGTGAATGCTTGTTTTCGGTTACTTTTCCTTTTTTTTTGTTGGTTATGATACGATTGTGATCGACTTGATTATTGTTGTTGTTATGTTGTCTGATGAGTTTGTTGAGAGTGAATGTAAATAAATGAGAATATTGTGTGTGTTTTTGTAGTGATTTGATTAGTTTGTTTGTGGATTGGATAGATTAGTTGAGATGTGTTGTTGTTGGTGTTGATGTTGATGTGTGAGAGATTTTTAGTGGTAAAGGGATGTGATTGTTTTGAGTTGATTTTGTTTGTGGGTGTTTTGATCTGAATGTCGGATAGGTTGTAATGATGATGTTGATAGTTGTGTAGTGGTCGGTGTTTTTTGTTAGTGAGAATGTGTTAATGTATTTCTTCGAATGAATTGAATGGAGGATGTATGTGGATGTTTTTGAGTTAGTATGGATTAGATGTAATTTGAATGAGATTAGTAGTTGTGTGTTTGTGACAATGAATAAGATGAGTATGGTAATGTGATAGTAGTAGTAGACAGTGCCAATGCACCTTGATATTGTCGATCGAGCGATCGTGCAATGTCGGTGTAATTGTGACTGGGTATTTTGAATGCAGGAGATGTAATTGATCTTTCTGCCAACCCACTGTCTTAAATTGATGTTATTTTGGGGTGCTGAAGTTGATATGATTTCGGCCTTACCCGTTCGCACACATTCCATGTTCACCGTTAGTCATAGATGACTGTGATCGTGTTGACAAACCGTGTGCGAAACATGTGAATGCTTGTTTTCGGTTACTTTTCCTTTTTTTTTGTTGGTTATGATACGATTGTGATCGACTTGATTATTGTTGTTGTTATGTTGTCTGATGAGTTTGTTGAGAGTGAATGTAAATAAATGAGAATATTGTGTGTGTTTTTGTAGTGATTTGATTAGTTTGTTTGTGGATTGGATAGATTAGTTGAGATGTGTTGTTGTTGGTGTTGATGTTGATGTGTGAGAGATTTTTAGTGGTAAAGGGATGTGATTGTTTTGAGTTGATTTTGTTTGTGGGTGTTTTGATCTGAATGTCGGATAGGTTGTAATGATGATGTTGATAGTTGTGTAGTGGTCGGTGTTTTTTGTTAGTGAGAATGTGTTAATGTATTTCTTCGAATGAATTGAATGGAGGATGTATGTGGATGTTTTTGAGTTAGTATGGATTAGATGTAATTTGAATGAGATTAGTAGTTGTGTGTTTGTGACAATGAATAAGATGAGTATGGTAATGTGATAGTAGTAGTAGACAGTGCCAATGCACCTTGATATTGTCGATCGAGCGATCGTGCAATGTCGGTGTAATTGTGACTGGGTATTTTGAATGCAGGAGATGTAATTGATCTTTCTGTCAACCCACTGTCTTAAATTGATGTTATTTTGGGGTGCTGAAGTTGATATGATTTCGGCCTTACCCGTTCGCACACATTCCATGTTCACCGTTAGTCATAGATGACTGTGATCGTGTTGACAAACCGTGTGCGAAACATGTGAATGCTTGTTTTCGGTTACTTTTCCTTTTTTTTTGTTGGTTATGATACGATTGTGATCGACTTGATTATTGTTGTTGTTATGTTGTCTGATGAGTTTGTTGAGAGTGAATGTAAATAAATGAGAATATTGTGTGTGTTTTTGTAGTGATTTGATTAGTTTGTTTGTGGATTGGATAGATTAGTTGAGATGTGTTGTTGTTGGTGTTGATGTTGATGTGTGAGAGATTTTTAGTGGTAAAGGGATGTGATTGTTTTGAGTTGATTTTGTTTGTGGGTGTTTTGATCTGAATGTCGGATAGGTTGTAATGATGATGTTGATAGTTGTGTAGTGGTCGGTGTTTTTTGTTAGTGAGAATGTGTTAATGTATTTCTTCGAATGAATTGAATGGAGGATGTATGTGGATGTTTTTGAGTTAGTATGGATTAGATGTAATTTGAATGAGATTAGTAGTTGTGTGTTTGTGACAATGAATAAGATGAGTATGGTAATGTGATAGTAGTAGTAGACAGTGCCAATGCACCTTGATATTGTCGATCGAGCGATCGTGCAATGTCGGTGTAATTGTGACTGGGTATTTTGAATGCAGGAGATGTAATTGATCTTTCTGCCAACCCACTGTCTTAAATTGATGTTATTTTGGGGTGCTGAAGTTGATATGATTTCGGCCTTACCCGTTCGCACACATTCCATGTTCACCGTTAGTCATAGATGACTGTGATCGTGTTGACAAACCGTGTGCGAAACATGTGAATGCTTGTTTTCGGTTACTTTTCCTTTTTTTTTTGTTGGTTATGATACGATTGTGATCGACTTGATTATTGTTGTTATTGTGTTTGTCAGCCCATGCGCTTTTTCCCGACTGTTTTTTGTTTCGTATATTTCATTATTTTGTCGTTGATTCTTTGATGATTTTCGTCTTATAATAGGTTTTTCTTTGTGTTTTCTTATGATGTTTTATTCTTGTCTTACATCTGTAGTTGATTTGGTTTTTATGTTTTCTTACGCTGACGGATTGTGTTTCTCATGTCTTTCATCAGTGTTCATGCCTTTTGACTCACGTTACTTTACACATCCTTATTGTATCTTTTTCAGTATGTAGTCTTCATAGTATTTAGAAAAGGGATGTTATGTATATGTTTACATTGTTCTAAACTGCCAATCATGTTTCCCATTTATGAGATCAGTTTTCACCTATGATTATGATAAAAACTATCGTGGTTCGCTTATAGTTGGCGGTGCGAACTCGGCTTAGTGTTTATCTCTAATTTCATTGGATCATCGTTTTTTTGTCGTCATTCTTGTTTTCCTTCTGCAATGTGTTGTTGTGAGAAGTTTTTTCTTAGTTTTGAGATGCATATGTTTGTTTCGTTCATTGTGTTAGATATTTCTTTCTTTGTAAAGTGTCATTTTCTATCATCCAACAATTGATAATTGAGTTTCTTTTTTTTGTGTTCTTTCGTTCTACTGTGTCTACTCTAGCTGTATTTGTATTCTTTCGCGTATGATATCTGAAGTGTATTGTTGTTTGTTTTCCTGGCCGGTTTAATTGCGAATTCCTATTAATAGTTATTTTTCCCCCTATCTGCTTCCTTTCTCTCTCTGTGTCTTTTTTCAATTGTTTTTCTCCTGTCAATGATATCCGGTGACTTTTTTTGTGTGGTTTTCATTGCTTTCTTTCTTTTAATGTTAGGAAATTGTTCATGCCAATCCTAGGTTTCATGGTATACTTATAGGCCGACACGCATCGAATATCGCGCAGTTTCGTCGACGACATAATGTGGAATTGGTTTTTCCTGATCGTTTTGAATCTGATCCAAAATTAGCTTGTGAAATTCGAATAGTTGGTACTAAATCGGCTGTCTCAGAAGCAAAACGTGATTTAGAAACTGTGATAAAATCCTTGGTAAGTGTTTTTTTCCATTGTAGATATTTATTTTGTCTTCTTTTTGTGTGTGCATATCAATGCTTGTTAATTTTTTCGTTTGCAATTAATTTGTTGAATAGAAAGTGGTTTTTTTTTATTTAATTTGAAATAACTTCAAAAAATAAAGCATTGTTGTAAGCTCTTTACTTATTCTATGTAAGATATTCTAGTTTAGTATTCATCATAGAGTTTATGAAGTTTGTTGAGTTTCATTGAGATTAATAATTAATCATTGTTAGACCATTATTAGAAACGTGATAGTACTGAACGACCGTTTCATGAGTACCTTACTAGGACTCAACGGCCGTCAGGTGTTTCCGATGACGGTCATTAATTCATGATCTCAATAACACTATAGTTTGTATTTTGAAAATTTTCAATTCTCGATATCCTTGATTGATTAGAACTCATTGGAATGGGAATCTTATGACCACTTCTTTCAAAATTTCAATATAAAATATTTCGAAGATTGTTGAATAGTAGACAAGATTGTACTCTATTCAATCTATTCTCCTCTATTCTATACATCGTGATATGTTTACTATAAAAAATTGTTGTGTGTAAGACAGTTGTGATTGGCATTTGAAATCTGAATGAATTGATTTTCAATCATCTTCATATGAAAAAGAGACTAGAAATTTAATTTTACCCTGCAAAAAACAACCTATTACAGTTGATGTATATAGGTCAATTAGAAATAATTGTTTATATACTTTGTTCTCTTTGTTATTATTGTTATTATTACTACGGGCAGGAAATGTGAGAAGAGTTAGTCGTGGAGATAAGAGGGATATTAGGGGGTGTAGGATGGATTTGTTTGTGACCGATTTTATCTCGGGTGCTGTTACGGGTATGAGGTTGGTTGTCACTTCCCGGCTGCCCACAGTGGAAGGGTATTTCTTGAGGAACCTGAAAAGGATGGTAGATTAGTGTCGGTCTTGGAGACCTAGGAGCGTGACCGCAGAGCCCAAGGGACAACTGCTTGAGGCCAGTCACGCACGGCCTTTCTATGAGAGGTTTTTGGGATATTAGCTCCGCTCTTTTTAAAAGCTCTTGTTGGGCGGCCCTTATCGCCGGACACGGTAATCCGTAAGGTAAGGTGAGGTGTGACATTTTTAAGGTCGACCATTTCTAGCACTTCCTTCCTTGTGAGAAGGAAGCATCGCTGCAGGTGCTGGTTGTCCGAGGGAAACACCTTACTACTGTCACACCACTCTGCAGTCAGCAGTACGACTTCGCCCTGAGTAGCTGCTTTTAGTCTCATCGTTCTCCAATCGACCTGCCCGGCATGGTAGAACCTTCAGGAACATGAGTTCCATCCAATATACCTCGGTTGGGTTATCACAATAGGCAAGCCCGACCACCACCACCACCACTATTTTATTGTTACATCAAAGATTTAACTGTTTAAACAACTGAATATTTTGCTATGATAGAGTATTTTCAATTGGTCAGTTGTATGGCTGAGACATTGTAACTAAAAAAAAATAAATATATGAATAATGTCTTCAATTTATCATTATCATTGTTGTCAATAAAGTTTCTAGATCAACTAATTAGCTAACGGAATGACTGATGTTCGACTTCTTTCTTTTTCTTCTATTTATATTAATCACAAATGGACGAATTCTACAGATCGGAAATAATGATAATTTTAAGTTGGTTTATTAATTGTTTGCGGAATTTAATATTAAACTATTAGAATGAGTTGATAAAAGTAACCGTAGATTAGAGAGTTTATTTTGTGTTTCTTGTCACACTTGTCAACAAGATGCATCTTCAATCTTGAAGAAACTGATTCATACTCATGACACTGAATTTCACAGACAAAGAAACGATACCATTGAACTAATCCGATTGTGATTAACTTTCTATAAGACTGGAGTGTTTACACAAGTCGCAGCTGATACTGAAAACATATTTCTTTTTAATGACTGATTTACCATGTCTGGATTCGTGTATTTGGTTTTTAATCACAATTGACACTTACCATTTGCTCAAAACGTACTAGATCGAATATACTTCCAATTTGGTTGTTAATCGAATCTCCTAACCAATCAACTATCACTTCATCAAAAGTATCTAATGCTCATAAGCATGTTCAAATCCATTATCTTATCAGTGTATGTGTGTGTATGTGCTATTTCTTTTCATTATTGTTTGTTGAATTCTTCTTTTTTTTTATATTAATAGGAAGATGAAGTAGAGAAATCACTTCCAGTTGACCCATCTATATTGAAAGAAATCAACCAGTATCGTCGTAATTTCCCTAATCCCGATTTAGAAACTGTTCGTATAATAATGCCCCGTCAAAATAATAATTATCTACAATCCAATACAGAAAATTCAACAGAAGATTCCCATGAGCCTTTGTATATTAAATTAATTGGCTCTAAAGCTTGTGTTGAAGTATGTGTTTGTGTGTTTTTTTTCTTTAGAGATATTATTTATAGGTATTAGATTGTACAATTGTTTTTCTAGTTCATATACTGTAGATATTTTGAACAGTAAACATTTATAAAGAATTTTTTCATTGTTTTTCTGAACAACATCATCAACACAAACTTCAAATATTAGAAGTGAAGTATTCGAATTTCTCCACGTTTGACCCGTAGCTTAAACTCGATCTTGATTGGTTTCTCTTGACCCTAAACCTGTCGTTGTTTGTGCTAATGATGTTGTTCAGAAGAACAATGAAAGCTCCACAACCAAAACATCCAGCTCAGAGAACGAGACACCACCACGATCATCCACCTGAACTACAAATTTTCTCAATTTCATGGTTTATATCACAAACTGATCTAGTTATACTACCAGTGTGGGACTCCTCAGCAGTTACGTATCTACGATTCCACCACCGCTAAGAATTAAGGCCATAACATTTAGTATCTCGAGCAAATGCTTAACCTTGATTTTTGTTACAATAACTGAATAGACAACTCAAGAATAAAATAGGGTTAATGTTGTAGTAACTTATCAATTACCTGAGATTAAATTCAAGCATAGATAATTCAAACCAGAGTTTTTCTTCTTAGCTTTGATGTTAATTTCTTTAAGCTATTTTTTATTCTTGGTATTAATAACTTATTTTTAAACTATGTTGTGATTGTCTTAAGCATTGTTGGTAATCAACTTGACAATAGAAGTTAAATACACCTCCCTTTTTTTCGGTATAAACTCTGGGAACGGAACTGTGTAATCAATACGAATAACTTATTAATTAATTCATTTACTCAGGTACGAATTTGTGTATTTAATTTTTTAGCCATACTCACTGTGATGGTTATTGTGATAGTTACTGTTTGTCCGAATATATATATATATATATATATATATATATATATATATATATCGTGTTATTTTCTCTTCTAATCAATAACATAATATAGACTGCAGCTCAAATTTTCCAACAAATTATCAAAGATATACAAGAACAAATAGTTCAAGAATTTCCATTTAATGATCCTAGTCAAATTGCTGTGTTGGAGCGAAATCGATCGCATCTACCGGAACTTGAACGATTATATAAAGTACAGATTAGATTTAGTCGTTCAACTGATAATTTTGACTTGGACAATTATTCAACATTCGATGAAAGAATAGCTAATCAATCAGGTAAGTGTTAATAGTTTGGTAATTTTGTCTCTTTTTGATTTTACTCAGTGGAACATTAATAATAAAACATGCCACTTTTTCTCTCTTGTTTTAAAAAATAATAATTCTACGTTGAATACTACTTAAATTCCACATTGGCAAATCGCTCAGTAGTGACCGGTGTTGTATTTGTCTAGTCCCTTAGTGCTAATCGAATTATAACTCGATCGAGATAACAACAGCAACAACAAATTTTAACCTTTTGAATTCCTCATCATCTCTATCTTTCTCTTTCTAAAGTTATCTCACTGAATCATATCTTCAAAACCTAATCTTCTCCATTACTGCTAATACTTCTACTATCGCTACCACTATTGGATTTGAACTGACAGTTGAGTCTCTGTGCTGATGTGGTATGGCAACCTAAACTTATGTACTCATGTACGTAGTTCTACGTTTTAACTGACTGGCTGACTGACAATTATTATCATTATTATTATTCTGGAATTCATCCTAATAACTATATTCCTTTGTATTATTGTAGTATGCATAGATATGCATATAACTGACAATAAAGACACTTATGTTCAATTTTGTTAGCAAATTTTTCATTTTCGCATAATTCACTTTTGGAGTTATTACTCTCACTGTAATAACAGAAGAACAATTAGACCAGATGGGACAAGCGATTTTTATCTGTAGAAGACACAATTAACTAACTAAAATGTGTACATCATTAAACAGCTCTTTGTAAAACACATGTTATTCTAAGCTGTCTTTTATTTTTCGAAACAATGTGATCACGGTATATATCCGGATCTAATACTCTTCGCTTCTGCAGCAACTTCATGGTGGCACTCTGCTGCTCATCTAGTGCATATTACTTATAAGCTTCGTTGTGAGTAGCACACAACAGGTTATGCCACTTTTCTTATCGATGATGATATTATTTGACCTCTGAGCGGATTTGTGCATGTACTGTGCCAAAACGTTCCATGCTAGAACAAAACAGATGACCAATATATATATATATATATATTCTTGGATTATAAATTTTCAACTTGAAAATTCAGGGACTCAAAAGACTGCTACTAATGCTATTAATAATAATAACAATAAAAGATGATAGATGCATAAACGATACATTAATTTTTCTATTTTTCTGCTTAGTTTTCACAGTATTATACACGAATCAACCATTGATCAAACTGATTGATTATTCTTCTCTCTAAAATTGTATTCTCAATTTCTTGTTTTTGTTTTTAACTTTTTTTTCTTTTCATCAGAATTTCATCCTGTTTCTGGGATTCTTGTGATAACAGGAGTACAAGAACGTATTAATCAAGCATTTGAAGAAGGCATAAAACCTCTTTTACCAATTGAAGAAACATTCCCTATTCCTCAGGAATTTCATCGTAATTTAATTGTTTCCACCACGGATGCAACAGCTCGTGAACAATCACGTCGTTCATTACGTGGTAACAATAATAGTAATAATAGTAATAAACGGAATAATACTACTAATAATAGTAATGTTTCTGATCAAGTAACAAATACAACTACAGAAAATTTATCTAAAGCTATGGAAATTAGACAAAAGCATTCTGTACGTTTATTCTTCTTCATTATATCTTGATGAATATGATTTATTTACATTAAACAGTTTGCCAATGTCATGTTTGTTTAGTCTTTGTTATATTTCTGCTTGGTGTCTTAATACGTGTGTCAACTCCGTTGTGTTCACAGTCTTACGTCGTTTACTTGATGACAATCGATAATCATTGCAGTTCCCATAAGACAGCGTATGGTTAATGAAGATTTATTGACTCCCAAAAAATTGCGCTGCTATTAGATAAAAGTGCAATCGCTTATACACCAATGTTTATTCAGTTAATATGACATATATAGGAGGGAAATTAATAGTTCACGTGATACAGGGATTATAAAGATATGTCCCACTGTACAAAGGATCACATTTGTTATATTGAATAGAGTTTATACTTATTGACTACTAAAAATACTGACCTTAAAACGTCACACTGAACGAGGTTTGTATCTAACACTTTGGTCAAAATTCATAATGAGTTAATACACAGAAAATATTGACCTGAATCAGATAAGCTGCTTATCCTGTCATATTAATCTCTGATGATGAAAGTATTTTATTCATCAAGTTTCAATGTGGCCTCTAGTCTTAACACTAGTCTTAACACTACATAATTTTTTCTCTTCTGGTAGCTTGATGTAATTATTAGGAAGATCTGAATTCAGCCATAATAGAAATAGGTCAGTGATAATGTATCTGGTTTGAATATCACAGGAAAGCTCGGTTTCCTGAAGCTTCCATGGTACTATTCACCACCAAATGTTAACGCACACGAATTTTAGATCCAGAATTTTTTGCTGATCTTTTCCAATCACCTGATATTTGAATCATTCTATTTCTTTTTTCAATGTTCATACTATTATGATCAAACACAATTGAAGTGTTTTAAGCCTGTGAAATTGAATATCATCATGAGAAACTATTTACATATACTATTATTAGTAGGATTCAAAGCAAACATTCATCTTTGTGTAGATAATTTTCTCTATTAAAAAAATATTTTAGTAAATAAATAGTAAGTAATCTAAAAGATTACTTTATAATTCTAATTATAATAAGATTGTGTAGCTTTAATGCAATCGTGTAGATACACACTCTACATTACACTATTACTATATTTACATTTTTGAATTGTTCAATTGCAAAGTGTTGGTCTGTTGTTTTTCTTGAAAAAAAAGATTATATAATCTTATATATTCAATGATTTTATTGGGTTTTTTTTGTAGGTTAATATACGTCTACCACCTCAACATGCTTCTGGTTCCGATTATATCTTTTTACGTGGTACACCAAGCAATGTAGCAGCAGCGAAAGGTGAACTCACTGAATGGTTGCAACAATGTGAATTAATAAAAGCGGATAAAATTGCACGAAGTTATGAAGATTATGTTGAATTTCCGCATAGATTTTTATCAATTATTCTTGGTATGCGAGTTGATCTCTGCTCTAAGCATAATGTTGGCATGCGTGTAGACACTAGTATTAGTAGTAATCCAGTAGTTGGGAAACCGTCAACAGTTCCGAAAAATACATCGACTAATGACAATACTACTGAAGTCAATGATGATATTACTTTTTGTGGTGTTTCAAAGCCTCCAGTTGAAGAAAACACTAATGATAATAATCATGATAGTAGTAATCATGATGAATCTTCATTGACTGAACCATCTAAAGAGAAACAAGCAAAAATTATTCTACGTGGTTATCAAGAACATGTATCAGCAGCTAAATCGGAACTGGAGAATACGATTAATAAATTATTAGCTGAAGTCACTGAGAATTTATTCATTCCTGTTGAGGTAAATATGTATTGTATTGTATTGTATCATTGTGTTTACTGTCTAATGTTCACATTTCTAAGCATATATTGTTGATCAAAAGCAATCAGTGGATTGCATGTGAATTACGATCGAATCTCTTATTGTATGGACATTTTCTTATGTATAGTTTGATGTTAGCAATATCTCCTCTAATTTTTAAATGATAACAAGCTCCGTGTAAAATATTTTCTCCTGTACTTATAAGATAATAACAAATCGATATGAATAAGAAGTTTGGGAAGCAAACATCAACAAATAATCTGTTCAATGAGTTATCATTGCTATTGAGTTGGACACAAATGTTCGTAGGCTGAGATTGTTATACTGCGTTAGCAAGACAAGATATATTATCTAAGAATTTGAAAGAATGACTATAAAAAAAGAATGAGAATTAATAAAAAGTTTGGAGACGGCACAGTGGAATGTTATTTGAGTTCAAAATGGAGAGGAAGATTTATACCATTGCGGAGCCATATCACCCGAAGTCTTCAGCCACATGATCATAGTGATCATATGAGCCTTGGTCAGGTAGTATGCATCTAATCCTACAACTTAGTCCAACAGTCAGTATCATCTGCATGGACTGATACCGCATATCTTGGTTTGAACACCATTGGTTGTCTCTCAACCTACTCCTATATTGGCAAACTTTGTTTGTCAAGGTAGACGGTAATTAGACATACGTAACAGCTAAGTCGATGAAGATGCACTAATTTATCAACTGATTTGTCTCCTTTGCTTAGTACCTCATCCCTAACCTTGATATTATTCACTTGGTAGACACTTATCATCCTTACTTTTTATCTGCTTTTAAATGTTTAGACACATGCTCGACTAATCGGTACTAGAGGTAATGCTATTCAAAAAGTTATGCGAGACTACAATGTACGTATTGAATTCCCTAATAGACGAAATATCAATAGCGCCAATGAAGATGGTAATACAGTATTAGTAACAGGTGCACCAGAAAATGTTGATCAAGCATGTGATTATTTGATTTCCAAAGCAAATGAATTTGTAAGTTTATTTTATTTATTTTTGTACTTTCTATTGAACTGTTTTTTTTTAAAAAAAATTATTCATATTACTCACAATGTGCGTGATATTGTTGTTGTTGTTCAATGAGAAAATTATCATTCATGTTTATACTTTAATTCTGTGTAATGCTGAACGTTAAAGTATGATACAAATCAATTATTGTTCAATCCATATAAGTAGTCTAGTTAGATTGTATTATTATTTGAGTTTGTTTGAAAAGTGTTTCATTGACTGGTTATAAGTTAATAAACTGTATTACATTCTGTGAAATCGGTTAGTTATATGCGACATGGACTCTGAGATACATATTATATATATATATGTATATATATATATATATATATATATATATATATATATATGTATATCTCATCAGTTCAAGTTATCAAATCACATATTAGTACAATGAACTTAGATTATCTAGACAAATAATCCTAGATAAGTGATAGTATAAACTGTAGTAGAAAAAGTTAGATTAACAAAGAATAGAGAACATATGAGATGATTTCATGATCTTGGCAAAGATCGATAAATTATGCTTGATTTCATTTTCATGAATTTCTCGATTACTTTGAAGGAGTGTGGTATATGTGCGCTTCTTTTGGTTTGTGTTTCTTCATCCGTAGAATCCATGTCTCCGTCCTTGTTTTGTTTTTTTGTAACTGTATCATCATCGTTATCGTCATTATCATTTTGTAACATTGTCAGATTAGATTATGTAATCAATGGTTGGTTCGCATCATTAACTAACTGATATCTTTAAGGAATAATCATTAGATAGTAGGGGACATTGAACACATACCGATTTCTACACATAGGATCTAAACGGCAGTCGTCAATCACCACGTCTCAAAACTCAGTTAAACCCGACAACGTTATCATAGTGGAAACCTGCATAACTTCACATTCTGCCTCTGTTCTGATAAGCTGTGATTCTCGTCATCCGGTATCGTTAGTAAAGCATATAATTACTTACCTATCCACTTGGTTGCCCACCCGCAAATCATGGCCAATCATTAGAACATTGAGAAAAATCTATTTGAAAGCAAGTTGCTAGCACAGTGAAATCAAGTTTTATCTAAGATACTACTACTACTACTCACTTACATGAGTTTTTTCAATAACTATAATAAAGTGCAATAATAAAATACTTTCATATTATTGTTTACTTTTCAATGTCACAAAGATTGATTTTGTGCAGTTAACTTTTATTATCTGATCAATGCATACACACACATAATGATTGAGTTTTTTATTCTCTCTCTCTCTCTTTTTCCTTTCATAACAATCAAAAGATTGCACAAAGTGGAATGTCTAATGCAAGGCAACGATTGTTTGAAGAAGAAATTTAATCAACATTCATTATTATAATATGCCTTGTGTGTGTGTGTACGTGTGTTTATTTATTGACAGTGCGAACTATTTTAGTTTTTTGTGTTTTGTTTTGTATACCCTGAAGGTGGAGTCGTTTTTTTATTATTATTATTGCACCCTCCTCTTTTTGTTTCTTGCCTTTCACTCAATGAATAAATTGACTTCTGGGGGGACAGGAATTAAATTATAAAACTATAGAAGAAAAAAAAGTGTATTGTGTGCCTTAAATTTTTTTTATAGAAAAAACAAACATTTCTTATTGTTGATGAAGAAAAAAATTGTTTTTTATTTTCTTTTTCAAAATATCTACCATTTATATTTATATTTGTGAATGTGTGTTCGTTTGTTAGTATTCTTTTCTTTAGCATAGTCTTACTCCCTCCCTCTCTATCTCCGTCCCACTTCCAATTTCTCTAATGTTTTTTTCTTTGATGAATAAATACTCCGATTAATTTGTTCACTATTCTCTATGTGCTTGTGACCGATCATTAACACACTCTTCATAGGAGGTTTTTCTTTCATCGGTACTTTGACGATATTTATCGATATATATTATTTTCTTGTTGTCCAAACACCATTTTCTTTTTTTTCATCTGATTATGTGGTATACGATAGAGTAGTATTTGAACAAAATGCAAATTATTTCTTTTTTCTGTGAATTTTTTTTTGTGATTGTTAGTTTCTACAAGAAAAGAAAACAAACGAAATAGTTGATTCATTGATTAGCAACGTTTTTATTGCTACAACTAGTACTACTACTGCTACTACTACTACTAGATAACTAGATGCATGAAACATAAATCGGACAAAAACTTTTTTCCATTCATTATGACTGATAATTGTCTGTTAACTTGGTCTGGTAATTATTGTCTGTTAGGGGTTTACAAAAAAAATTATCAAGCTATTCTATTCTATTTCTTTTTTTTTCTTTTTTGATAAACACTTCTTTTAAAATCTTAATTTAAACAAACAAACTAAACTATTCAATAGAAGAAGAAGAAGAAAGAAGCGGTAGAAAGTAATATAAAACAAAAGAATGTGGATGTTTTCTGTTCTTTGTCTTTTTTTCTCTGTCGTATTTTAAACAATAACAACAGCGATTGAAATGTCTGTCTGTCTGATTATTAATATTTGATTGAAAAAATTTTTTTTCCAATAAATATTTTGCTGTGTACACTTCGACTTTTAATATGCTACTACTTAGTATACTACTCTTAGTATATTACCTGGTTAGGGCCCGCGAGATGATAATTATCGATGGTTAGAGATCATGAATGACATGGCTCAAAACTGTTTACAATGGCGCAGGTGCATTCATTCTTTGTGTTCTCTCAAATCGTAACCTTCAGACAGATAGACTGATACAACACAGAACTTCGTACGTAAGTACATCAATTCAGGTTGCCATACCACATTAGCACAGTGAGGCAGCTGTCAGTTCAAATCCAAGAGTGATAACAATAATAGAAGTTTTAGCAGTAATGGAGAAGATTAGGGAACGAAGATTTAATTCAAGAAGTACAATTCAGTGAGATAAATTTAGAAGGAGAAAGATAGAGAGGATGAGGAATTCAGAAGGTTAGAATTTCATAGGACACAAAGAGTGGATGACGCACCTGCGCGTAACCTTCGGAGTTCTTCATCACTTTATCTTTCTGTTTTTAAGTTTATTTCATTAGATTCCACTTATTGAATAATATCTTAGAACCTTACTCTCTCTGATTACTGCTAATACTTCTACTACCTTTACTACTATTGGATTTGAACTGACAGTTGCTTTTCTGTGCTAATGTGGTATGGCACCATGAACTGATGTCCGTGCGTATGTACGAAGTTCTACGTTTCTGTTGATTGATTGATTGTAAATAGGATTGTACTAATTGAAAGTAACTTGAATAAGTATAAAGATGGTCGTGTGAATAAAATACTAGTTTTCCCGTAGGAAAAATTAATCATCAGTTTATAATTATGCTACGTATTCAGAGCTGTAATAAATCATTTTAGTAGAATAATGGACAACAACAGTAGCTGTCATCAGTAATGATAACAACTGTCTATAAGGTGAACAGTAAGTCATCCACTTGGTTAGCCTAGTTGACACTCAACTAACACACACAAGATTGCGGTGACAGCGTATAATACAGTCTCCGGTAATGGAAATATAGTTATCGCGCGACACGGATTCAATTATGGCTAGAGTCGTATTAAGGGTTCAAGTTAGAATTAATGGATTCGTTCAGACGCTGTTTGCTGAATTTCCGATGTCAGTAGGTAGATTTTGTCAGCCTTGATAGCAAGTCTTATTTTTTTATGGTTCTGTCTTGTAACTTGAGAATATCAACTTATTTATACAAACTCATTAGATTGTGATGTGAATCCTGTTTGACCAATTGCGCGTCTGCTCCTAATGTTGACCTAGGTCCATTGGCTGGGTTCCTATTGCCTCACGATTTTCTAGCTTCTCGCTGTCTTGCTCTTGAATCTAGATATCAGCAACTGGTCGTAACTATATTTATGTGGTTTATGTAGAAACAGGACAGACCACACCATGGAAAATTATGAGTGTACATGAATAAGCTGAAAGTTGTTGTGAACAGGGGACGTCGTAAATAGTAGGTTGGCAGGATGATTGTAAATGTGTGAAAAAAACGAAACTACTGAGCCAATATCCGATGATTTACATGTTTCACTCCATTCAGTTCGTGACATCATACAAGCATTTTTATGGATGGATTGTCAATATTCACGACTGACTATGGAACTAGATGATATGTTGCACACCAGTCCAATTTATTTAAGTTTGTGAACTGTATAATTTATTAACTTATTTAAGCGCATAAAAATTAGGAGAAGGAAGCGCCAAAGTGTTCATGCGCCACACAAACCAGTGAATTTATCCTGGTGCCCAAACTGAAGGTGGTTTTTATCAGATCCTCCCAATCCACAAGGCACTAGAGCAGCGTCAGGAGAGACATTTTCATGTTGACCGGTAACCAACAATAGGTTCATACACCATTTGTTCCCTGGGGTTCCTGGAGCCCATGTGCACCACTGGTTTGAAATCAGCATTTTCTAATTCACAAACATGGATCTTCCGTACCTATCAAGTGCCAGATACTCGCGTTTTATTCTCTCAATTTCGTAAGCAACACCGCCGCGAGAAAGCAGTTAGTTAGACCTGCGTGGAAATGGTTATAGACGTGCGGCCATGTAAGGGTGGACTCTATTCACACTCGGCCATACCAGGACATTTAGAGAGCTGTCCATTACTATTTTTGTTAACACAACAATATTCCTGCAGATACGTCTAAAGATTTCTTAATATCTTGATTTTTTTTCCATATTCGGCTTAACATTTCAAACTCAGTCAATCAGTAGAGTACTTAGTACTACCGCTTGATTGAGATACGTTGCACAGACTGGATCGCAATATACCGGATACACGATTCTTGGCCAAATATAAGGAACCAGATGATAGGCTAGTTATTGTTTTTCAGTCCACGCTGTGTTCAGTCACATCAACTAAGCTTAATTTTTATTATCTAATGCTTCCACTTTTCTTACTCCTTGCCACTACACATAAGTGATCTCCATCTCGCTCTTTATTTCGGTCCACTCTGTTGTTAATTTTTCAAACAGTAATGTTGGGGACGTTAGATCCTCAGAACTCACATGGAAAGTGTTCTAATTTCGGATTATTTATGTTTTCGCGCAGAAGTCGCTTATTTGACCTTCAATTTTCATTTACCACTCGGAAAATCCTTTACTGTTATTGGTTGATGTAGTATTTGTGTACGCTATTTTTGTGGCTCTCCGAAGGACGTTTCTGTCGTGTATAAATAAGCTCGCTTTGTGTGCTTGTTGACCTCGCATTTTCTGGGTGCTTTTACAATACACTTTCTATGTCTTATCAAGACTTCGTAATGTTGTTAGCCGGGCCGGGGACAGCAGATGAGAATAGCCTAGCGTGTCACTGAATCAATTGTCTTCGCTCCGTTTACCGAGTAAGGTGAACTCGTAATAGTTTCAAGCATGTCAATTGACGAGCATATCGAGTAACTGATACCCATAATTTACCTAGGTCTGTTGTTAAACTGTTATCAGCTACCGTTTGACTAGGACTTTATACTTATTCGATGAAATAACTAGTCATGACGACTACATCCAGATCTATTGATGAACGCTTCACCAATCAATCGCTAGATCGAAAGCAAATAGTCTATTAATTTAATTTTATCATATCTCTAGCTATTGTCACCTGATGTTTGAAATGACTAAGTTAATAACCTTTCACAGAATCACCTAATTCAGTGAATTTGAATACTTCACTGCTACCCGAAGTTTCCGCTGATGCTGTTCAGAAAAACAATGCAATCTCAATAACCTAACCATCCAGCTCAGAGAACGAATCTCCAATATAATAAGTGAATCAGCCTTGGATGCATTGAGTGGTGGACAGTATCATGTTTGTCTAGTCTTTAATACTGACTTCAAAATGTATGCACTGTCTTGATGCTAGGTGGTTGGTGATAGCCGGCTCTTTAGTAGGGTTGTGCTCGCCTATTGTGATGACCCAATCGAGCTGTATTAGTTGAAACACATATTTCCTTAGTCTAATCACCGATCGCTTCAATGAGCAATGTTGTTTGATGTAGGGGTAGGCTAGAAGGCTAGGGACGGCCAAACCAAAAACATGGCACAAATCCGTCAAGTCACTGACAACTGGACTGCTCCATGTTAGTAGGTGTAGACTATCTTGTTGGGGTTTGCGAGATAATAGTAACCGGTGGTGCAAGACTTTGACTAATATGACTGAAACTCGTTTGCGATGGCGCAGGTGCATCCATTCTTTGTGTTCTTTCAAATTATAACCTTCTGAAAACCTTACGATGTTTTTTCTCTTTTTAAGTTTATTTCACTGAGAAATACTACTTGAGTCTTATCTCCGACTACTGCTAGTACTTTTACTACCTCTACTACTATGAGATTTGAACTAACATCTCCATTTTTCTGTGCTAAAGTGGTATGGAAACTTGAACTGATGTACGTAGGGTTTATAATTGTTTGAATCAAATTTAACAAGTAACTTAAGCAATAATAATAACAACATAAGTAAGATATATTTAAATTTCTTTTTATACAAAATATTAAGAGTGAAAGTGACAGTTACAATTCCCACTGGAAGAATAACCAGAAGAAAAAAAAGCAGTTTAAAAATTGTTTTGTTTTTTTTCTACTAGTTATCTTCAAGAAATTTTTCCAAAGCATCATTATCTGTCGGTAGTATAATAATATTTTCATTAGATATAGACAAACTTTTATCGTTTGTTATATTTGTTTTGAATGCAGCTTTGTCCTGCTTGTAAGGAAAGAGATATCAAATTAAGAGAAAAAAAATTTTAATGTTAAAAATGTGTAACACTCATTTGTCAAGTACAAATGTATGTAATTAGCTTTAATTCAATTCTTTTTTTTTGGTATGCGAGATTCAGCGATACTAGCCAGGTACGTATGTAAAGTGAAATCTATGAAGCAAGGTTCGTACTGATAACCGACAGATTGAAAGTGTACTACTGCTTTGTGAATACTATTTTTATTTCAAAATCATTAATTACACTTATTTTTATGAAATGGTGACTGGGGTGATGGCTTTTGTTGAGTTAGGCACAGTGGTGAGATTGTCACTGATAATTTGGTGACCAATATCACATGCTTCGTCAGTAGCTTGAGTAGGTAGTTGCTAGTTAATTGATAATCAATTAAACTAATACATAAGATTTCAAGGTTCAACAGCATATCAGTTCATTCAGCAGTAAGCTATACGTCAACTACACTGATAAGCAATAAACAAGCGAGGTACCGTCAACTATGTAACTGCCTAGTAAAAAAGTTTGTCATATATTTTGTAGCGGATTACGGCAAGATATGTCTGAAATGTCAATGATGAATGTTTATGATCTACTCGTATTGGGTTTCTTTTATTTTTATAGTTATTTAGACATTCAGTTAGTCTGTTTAGCAAATATTAAATTACATTGTAATTCGACGATGACAACCATAATATGTATTACTTAATTCATATACATTTGAAAAATTAAACTTACTTCATTTGTGCTGTTAGTTTGTCTAGGCTCGAATTCTCCTAGTTGTCCTAATCATTTTAATGAGGAATTTAAAACAAAAAAGATGAACAAATCAATAAGGAATATGGGAAACAGGCAAAAATTCAACAGAATATAATGAAAGTCAAGTTTAGAAGTGAATGAAATCAATGCCAATCGATAAATAATGATTACTATTAATTATTTAAGTATGTCGGGACTATCAAACCGACAATAACGGACTAAGGTTATAAGCAGAATACGAAGCAAAGATAGTAGGTTTATGGACTGAATTGGTTGGGAAAGATATTAAGTATGTCTAACGGTTGCCCTATCCGGATGCTTAATGCTTGTCAGTGTAAGAATAGGTTAAAAGGAAACTAGAGGGAGGTAAATCAAGACGTAGCATCATTTCATGAATTTGGCACTGTTGGTCTGAATTATGGTGGTCAAATTATCATGGCCAACGGTTGGAGATATTAAGTGATAGCGCTCAAAATCAATCGCAATAGCGTAGAATCATTTACTTTCATTTTTTACCCTTAAATCCTGAGTTTAAAATTTATTTGATATAGTTTATTCACTGTGCCTTGTCAAATCATCCGTGCTTAATCTTTGTTACCAGCGCCTACGCTAGTACTAATACTCCGGTACTTATCTTGACGATTTCATCTCTCCGTTCTGATATGATGCGCTAACTTGAACCGATGGAACTTTGTGCCGGGTTTTACGTTGATTACGAATGATTAATTAGAAGACAGTAAAGTAAACAATAATTCTGTATATAACATCAATGACATGCTATTATGATCAACGACGTAAAAAAAATCCTGGTAGATAATGAACGGTTAAATAGGTTTTTTTTCTAGGATTTTTACATGAAATGGAACAGAATGTTCTATTGTATTTTCTGACGAGAACGTGAATTTTTACTGAATATAAATAAAAGACAGGATTAATGCTTGAACTGTTTAATATGTTTGTGTGAGACAGTTATCTATTGCAGCCAATGGAAGACAATCCAGGAATATCACGAATTGACTAAAATTAGGCAATATAAGCCATTAATTGCTAAAATCATTGGTCTAGGCGTTAAGCGCTTGCCTCCATATCAAAGATCCTGGGCTCGATTGTAGTCATGGATGCGCGCTGCTAGGGAATCCCATACTAGGATGAAACATCTGTTCATTGCTTCCTGGCTTTCAATGGTTGTTTAACTAATAACAACGCATGACATAATCTTTGAAAATATATGTGATTGGTTGAGGTAGTAGTGGTGAAAAGTAAAGTTGACTAATAGGTTTCATGAGAAACACAAATCAATCAGAGAATCATTGGAAAGAGGTAAGTATTTAATCCATGCTTTTAATTTCAGTTTATTTGGAATAGAGTGAGACAATTAGTTTAGTCGTACTGATAGATAGATAGATATATCGTAGATCATGATATTTCACTAGAATTGCGAAAGAGAGATAGAGCGGGAGAGTAAGAAAGGCGAATGATTCAATCCATTGTGACAAATGCATTGACAATTATTCCTCCAGTAAAGGTTACTGTCCAAATATCGTTTCCAGGATTTATATGCATGAGTTTCGCACGCTGTCGGGAGATATAATTTTATATCTAGTCTTGATTTTTTTATAAACATGTATGTTTAATTTTTAACCAAAATCTCTTTAGAATGAATCACAATGACAACAGCATATGCATTACTTTTTGCTTTACTTAACTTATGCCTGTTATCCTCTATGGAGCATAGACCGCCGACCAGTATTCTCCAACCTGCTCTATCCTGGGCTTCTCTTCGCACTTCTATCCAATTTTCGTTCATTCTTCTCATGTCTAACTCCTTTTCTGGGTGAATGTGTTCTTTGGCCTTCCTCTTCTTCTTTGACGTTGAGGATTCCAAGTGAGGGCTTGTCTTGTAACACAGTTGGGTACTTTTTGGAGTGTGTATCCTATCCACTTCCACCGTTTTCTCCTGATTTCCTCCTTCAATGGAATCTGGTTTGTTCTCTCCCAAAGTAGTTTGTTGCTGATTGTATCTGGCCAACGAATCCAAAGTATTTTGCGTAGACGACTTTTAATGAATACTTGTATCTTCTGGATGATGGCTTTGGTAGTTCTCCAAGTTTCCGCTCCATACAGTAGAACTGTCTTGACATTTGTAGTGAAAATCCTGATTTTGGTTTTGGTTGAAAGTTGTTTGGAGTTCCAAATATTTTTCAATTGTAGAAATGCGACCCTTGCTCTACCGATCCGTGCTTTTACATCTGCATCGGATCCACTTCGACTGTCGATGATGCTGCCAAGATATGTAAAGGTGTTAACGTCCTCCAAGGCATCTCCATCAAGAGTGATTTGGTTGGTGCATGTTGTGTTGCATCGGGGAATCTTGTTTTCCTCTTGATGTATGTTAAGACCTACTGCTACTACACTAGTCGTCTTCTGTTGCAACATATGCATAAAATTATCAAATAACATTCACATACACACTGTACAAGGTAATTCGATTTTTTTTTCAAGAAAAAACAGGTAGTGAATAATAACACATAAAATGAGACTTGTAATTTATGATTATTATATATAGAACTGACCAGAATTCACCATCGTACCATCTGTTGTTTTCAATTTGGACCGATTGATCTGATGTGAGTAATCCAAATTAGCCTTTTTTCCCCATGAGAATAACATTGTGTAATAGATAATTTGAAGAATGATGTCAACAAAAAAAGAATACAAAAAGTGACATTTAACAGAAGTAAATATGAATGAGAAAGGTAAGAGAAATAAATACATGGATAAACTTTATTTTGCTCTAAATAAATTGTAAACAAAATTTAATTTGATGACAAACAGGAGGAGATAAGCAAACTATGATGGCTAGTGAGGACAACATTTCAAACACTTGGAATCATAGGAATATTGAACGTTAGGCGTGAGCAAAACTATCTGTATCATACAAGTTCAAATCATCACCTTCATGAAGATTACATATACGCCTAGTTGACAAATGCTAATTAGTATGGAAACTAGATCAAGGATGTTCTTTTTAAAGATTAGATCTAACGATCTAGCATTAATAAATGGTTTATGCAATGTTCAACCACATTGCTACATTGTAGCTTGATCAATAGACTTCGACCTCAATTGGATGTACTTGCATCCCAGAGTTGATGTTTACTCCGGGACTCAAATTCTGTGTTGTTCGCTTCACTTAGTTACTGAGTTCACATAACCATTTAATTATGTAACGTTTATGAGTTTTAATTCAATTTGAAATTGTTTGGATTATCACGTTGTTGATGCCAACTGACGAGTCCTAAATAGGACGAAATGTGTATCATGGATTCAACTACTAGTCATGTTTTGTCTATTCTACATAAAACTGTATCACAATAACTACATTGAGGTAATCGACATAGGATGTCTGATGTATGTTAACCAAAACTGATCAATCAAAATACCAACAACGGAATAATTAATTTACGCGGAATTAACGTGGTGATAGTGAGTAAAGCAAATCACCAATTAAATTGACATTAAGTAGTGGGCGAAAGTGATTCTTTTTCGATAGATTCATAATTTTAGGAATGATGGCTTCATATTTAAGGCATTCAACTGCCAATTAATTAGTTGCACATTCGAAACCCGCCTCATTTATTTCGGTTTGCGCAACTGAGTATTGTTACCAGCCCTAACATTTAGAGTGACTATCACTCTCTCCATTCATCAGTACTAAATGGAATACATTAATTTAGTATGAAGTTTACAAAAAAGATATTTACTAAGCCAAACGTTGAATACATGAAGAAGATTAATAGAAAATTTTCATCATAAAACAACCTTTTCATACTTGTGTTAAGCGTAAATTCAATTGTATTTCATCCATAGTTTCATGGGGAAAATTTTTAGTTTTTTCAAAACACAAATTCTCATCAGTCACATTACAAATATCATTGTCATTATCACTATTCTGAGTAAATGTTGTAAATGATCCGGTAGGTGATTCGGAATCAATAATTTTATTATCATTATAAGTAGTAGTAGCAGTAGTAGTAATATTGTTATTAAGATAATATATTTCATTATCGGCAGGATCAATATCTTCCGTGAATGCTATCACCATTGGATTGTGTTTCAATCTTGAGAACAAAAAAATATTATACAGTAGAAACAATTGGTCGAAAATTTTGAAGGCAAGTGTGTAATGTATAGTTAAGAGTGCAACAACATATTTATTCTAATACTCAAAGATAAAATTAAATTGTTCGCTTATTTGCCGGTCTGTATTCTAGTCGGTAACATCAAGTGTGCATTAGGCTAAGTTGTTATACTGTGTTAACACAATGCGATATGAATATAAGCAGAGAGATTGAATTAATGTGCAGTAACAAATATAAAAAAAGAAAAACTAAACCTTGAGAATATGATTTGAATAAGGCAAGGTGAAAAACATTTATTGAACTTCAGGATAAAGTGTGAATACGTTTGTGCCATTGTAAACAATTTTAAACCATGTCATTCATTTTTCAATTATTGATTGTTGTTTAACAGCAGTCATCGATAAAAATCATTACTTCTGAAGAACGCATTGAATCAATCGAAAGCTAAACGATTGAAGATAATTAGTGAGAAACTTTAGGAGATAAGCTAGGGGACTAATTGATACTAGTCAACAAGCGATATGTCAAACCTTAAAGAGGATGATAAATGCGATTTCAGATGAATCAGACCTATACAACTACATAAATGAAATGAACTAGTTGGTCTGATGTAAATCACTATACTTACTAGTCGTGAATAAGTGTTAGGACAAGGAGAATTAAAGAACCATAGGTTCTACATTTGTAATACATACTTTTGTCCATCCCGTTGTTATTTAATACTTGTTTGAACGATTTGTATGCCTCAATAGGAGTTGTGTTGATTCTATAAGCAAATTATTAGTTCAATCACTTTAGTCACCTTTAACAGTAGGTTGTTTAATCCAACTACTAATTTACGAGTGAACAATGTTAATCGGAATGAATCTATGAGTAATAGTCAGATGATCTCTAGTTAGTGAAGTTGAATGACAGTGAGTATAAAATCAGTCAGCTTAGTAGAGGTGCATTCAAACTTTATTTTCCATTGAGTCATAAGTTAAGTATCATTTCACACTTTATATTCTTTCACTTTATTTTGCTTTTTCTAACTCTATTTCAATCGACAGCTATTTCACCCTAGTATGGTACTCTTCAACAGAGACCTTGAACAACATGGCTCATAATTGTTTGCAATGGCGTAAGTGCATCCACTCATTGTGTTCTCTCAAATTCTAACCTGAATTTCTCATCATATCTATCTTTCTCTTTCTAAATTTATCTCACTGAATTATACTTTTCGAATCATGTCTCGAACCATAATCTCTCCGATTACTGCTAATACTTTTACTAACTCTACTACTAAGGGATTTGAACTGGCAAATATGTGTGTGTGCTAATGGGGTTGTCATGCAACCTGAACTTATCTACTCATATACGAAGTTCGGCGTTTATCTGTCTATCTGTACACTATCCTACTCAGGATAGAACTTAGGACCTTCACACCTTGTGGTAACTTTCAGACCACTGAGTTTAAGTCCTGTAGCTGGTGTTTGTAATTTCAATCAATTGTTTTACACGTGTAATATTTACGAATGTGTTTATTTAAATTGACAAAACAGAAAGTGATCACCGGCAAAGAGGGAAAAAAACTAACATTATCAGACAATGTTTATCAATACGATCAATGAAACACATTCCTGCTTCGTTTCATTTCAAAATATGTAAAAAAGTTAAGTGAATTGATAGATTTAAAGTTTATTCTCTTAAAAAAACAACAACAAACAAACTATAATATTTATCGATAGAATTATATTTATAGATCTAATGAACAATGAATTGAACAATATAAAAATTCATTTTATTAAAAATATTTACAATGAAATGAATTTTTCTCATTAAAATAACATATTTTTCAAATTTGCCATTGTTTATTTTGTTCGGATGGTTGAATTGAATTGTCTTCTAAACTTTTAAAGCCACTAGAATCAATATTTCTGAACACACACACACACACACATCTACACACATATATAACCCAAATTATTCATCTGTAATAATTTTTATGAATTAATTACTTTGATTCATCAACTCATTCAGAGTGTACTTGGCTTTGTGCCGCACACATACACACTCATAGTATCAGAGCTAGTTATCATGATTATTCAGGTGTCTAAATTGAAATAGATGAGAGTAGATTGAAAAAAAAACCGACGACTTAGGCGCTAGTGATATTAATTTCTTGTCAATATTAATTTGAAACTGCTCCTGCTATCTATATATGTTTCAATACTTCTATTATTATCATTGTAATAGTGAGAATAAAAAAGTTCAATGTGAAAATACATTTGTGTGAATATGAACACTTATATTTTTATGTTCACTGATAGAAAAAAAGAATATCATAGTAGAGCTCTAAACTTACTCTTCGTTAGATTCATCTCTTTTCATATGAACATTGTTGTTGGTGTTGATGATGTTGTGGTTGGTCACATTAGATGAATATAAAGAAGTCATTGTTGTTGTTGTTGTTGGTATTTTTGATGTCTTACTTGTTTCAGTTAGATTAGTTGGAGAGTTTGCAACTGAAAAAATCAATAACAAGGGAAATAGGTATATTTTTTGACGAGAAAAACAACACCAGCATTCGAACAAAAATTCTCAAGTGATGGTTTAGAACTTGTTTTATTCCAATACTAACTTAACTAACTTGAAGTAGTTTTGTGACAATCGATTTGTTTTATAGATTATAGATCCGATCCGTAACAGAATTATGTAGTGGCAATGCTGAGGAGTGCCAACACAAGGACGAAACGGTTGTTTATTACTTACTAATGTTGAATGTTACTCTAAAATGAGATCAACCTATGAATTGATTCTAGGGCTATAGCATTTGAAATTAACTGGCTAAATAGGCATCATTTATATTGTAATGTAGTAGGAAAAAAACAAGTAATTTTTAATTAGAAATAAAGATAATTTTGGTGATTACATGAAGTAATACACATTGATTGATTCATGATTTCAGTAAGTAACTCAACAATCTCCACAACCCTATAATGCAATTACCCGTGCTCACTAGTGACTAGTTCTGTTAGAAATCTTCTTCCAGTTCTAGTGAGAAGTTATGACTAGTGGAGTTCAACCCTGTTTGGGTGTAGACAGTAACTACCGAAGATAGTGTACGAGGTTGAGCAAGACCGTGAATTGATAGAAGTTAGACATTAACATCGTTAAGTATCGACTCAGTGGTCCAGAGGTTAGGTATTCGTGAGCAAGACCGCAGGTTCTGGGTTCGAATACTGCGAAGTGCGGGAGTTGTGGATGCGCACTGCTGATGAGTCCCATGCCAGGACGAAACGATTACTAATGGTGGTCTCACATTGATCGATTCATGATTTCAATAATACACCTTTATCGAACCTATACGTTATGAGAGTTATTCTTCTAGATGAACATACAAAACATAACACTGATTACAAAGATGGTAAAAATAGTAAAGAATTAATTAGAATAGTTGATATTCTATCTTTTTAAAAATCATATAAAATCATACTATATTATTTCGAATAAAAAAACATGATTAACTTGCCATTATCTTTGGTCATCATCGGAAAAGGAGACGTAGAGTATAGTTGTGATGAAGATGATTCATTAATTGTACTCTTTTGATTAGAATTAATATAACTGAAACTGATAAAAGAAGAACACTATTTTTAGATTTCTAACTTTTTTTAACATTCCATAAAAGGGGAAAAATAATAAAAAAGATTGGATTCAAACAAACTCTACCATCTAAGCCATAAACTTCGTACGTAAGTACATCAGTTCAGGTTGCCATACCACATAAGCACAGAGACGCACCTGTCTGTTCTAATCCTGTGAGGGTAAAGATAGTGGAAGTAATAGCGGTAATAGAGAAGATGGGTTCAAAGATTTTATTCAAGAAGTATAATTGAGTGAGATAACTTTAGAAAGAGAAAGATAGAGGTGATGAGGAATTGTGAAGATTAGAATTTCATAGAACACAACGGGTGGATGCACCTGCGCTATTGCGAACGATTTTGAGCCACTTCGTTTAAAGTTTCTAACCATCGATTACTATAGTCTCGAAGATCCCAAGCAGGTAGCCTACATCTACCAACATGACTCAGTTCACTTGTCAGTCACTTCACAAATTTGTGCCATGTTTTGGTCTGGCCGACCCTAGCTTTCTTCCAACCTACTCCCTACACTGCAAAACATAGCTTGACGAGGCAGTCGGTGGTTGGGCATTCGTAACACATGTCCCAACCACCTCAACTAATGAAATTTCAATATTTCATCCGTTGACCTGCCATACCTACCTAATACCCGTTACCTAACGACAGCATTGCTTATACGGTTGTCCCAGGATACACGAGCAATGCTTCGAAGACATCTATAATCGAATACTAATAACCTACGAATGTCTTCTACTCTTGCCAGCCATGTTTCGCATCCATATAGTAGGACAGAGCGAACTGATGTACAGTAGACTCGTCCTTTGGTAAGCAAATGGATATCTCACCTACGCCATAGGTAACGCAAGTTGGCAAAAGCCAATCGAGCCTTCTGTATCCGTGCTGAGATTTCGGCAGTCACCAGACCATTAGCACTGACGAAACTCACGAGATAAGTGAAGCGGTCTACACGTTCGACTACTTTGTTCTCTATCACTAGTTCAGGTGCCGATGCAACCCAATCTTGAAGAAACATTTTGCTTTTCGACGGGGAGAACCGCATCCCGAACATGCTTGCATTGTCGCTTAGGGTAGTCAGAATACTCTGCATTTTGTCAGTGTCTTCACCCGATAGGACTATGTCATCCGTATATTCTAAGTCAACAAGTGTGACTCCTGGTAGAAGGTCTACTCTTGAAAGTTCAGACCAAAATAATGTTATATCTAGAAGCATGTCTATAGCAAAACTAAACAAGAATGGAGAGAGTGGACATCCCTGACGGACACCACTTGGAATTGTCAATTTAGGCTAATGTTGTATACATTGTATGTATTGGCTGGGACTTCCCATTTAGGAGAGGTGTATCACTTAAACTAACTGAACTTGACGTTTATAGACTTAAATGATTGATATAATGTGCCTTAATCTATTCAAGTATATTTATACTTCGATAGACCTGATCACATAACAACAAGTACATCAAGTAATGTTGGTTGTCAGTTATTTTATATATGAAACATATACTTTAGTCTTCTTGGTTAGTGTAGATTTACAAATTTATTGACTGTAAAGAATATAATTTAAAGAGGAGAGGATGATTTTATGAAACAGAAACATAAAAGATGGAAGAGAGGATAGAGAGTGACAAACTGTGAGATACATCATTAATCGTCCCTAACCATTGGCTATACTAATTGAGCGGATCACAATCAGATAACTTGAGCTTACCAATATGGCTTAGGTCAACAGTTAGTGACTTTATGGATTCATTTTATGTTGTAATTCGACCGCCCTTCAAGGCAACCTAGGAGAGACTAGTTTATACATTAAAATTAATAAATTTTAATTCTATGGTTTGAGGATAATGCACTCACTTATCTTTTTAAGATCTGAAGGTACTTAACTCGATTCCTGTCAATACGTCATGCATCTGTACTGATTTAGTTTCAAACTAAAGTCGAAGCATCTATATAATGCTACTCTAGTCTATAATGGTTAATACCGGATGAAAATTCATTCTCCCGACCTATGCATCAATTAGGGAGTAACTATAATCAACAAATATAATTTTAAAAAAAATTTAGAAATACATACATACACACAAACAAACACACAAGGAACCAATCATTAAAATGCAGTCATCTAGATTTCAACATCTAACCAGTTTTTTTTAATAAACAAAATCATAATGAAATATATGTATCCATTTATAAATAGGAAGATTATAATTTTAGTAGTCAATTAAGTGGAATGAATGCGAAACAAAATGACGTTACACGGACGCACACACACATATATAAACACTTTCCGAAGAAAAGCAAACAAACAAACAATTAAGGTTGAATTTCTTTCATTTTGTTTTTATGTGTAAGCCTGTTTGTATTTGTAAACAACACAATTAATTTTACCGAGAACAGCGACAACAATAACAACAACAACAACATTGATTTAATTCGAACTGTTCAATGAATTTTCGAAAGTGAAGTGAAACAAGACACTAACAATGTGCAGTTGACACCTATAATATTCATAACAATCTGTTATAATAATGTAAATGTTAAGGCAATAAATAATAGAGCAATGAAAATGATGTTGTTAACATTGAACAATTGAAATTGTAGAAAAAAAAACCAACTAATTTAAGATGTAGATTCACAAATTGAATATATTGATTAAACTTGAATTAATTTTAGAACTTGTTTGATTTTATTTGACTAATAAATGAAATGATAAAAATGTTTTTATTTGAAATTGAAGACATGAATTTTCATTATATTATCAACATTAAAAATAGGATTTTTTTGTAAGTTTAGAGATATTCATATTTTCTACTGGGAACATTAAAAATAAACTTTGGCCTGTTCATTTTGAATGAACAAGGAATATGAAGTGTCGCTTTGGGAGACAGGGAATAGAACAGTATTTCATTGATTGATTAATGAGTATGGACTAATATTGTTTGTCTATTGTTTACTGTTGATCAAATTCAGTTAGTCACATAGAAAGAAGTCAAAAGTGTTTTTTTTTTAATAGCCCTGTGATAGATTCGCAGGTCTCTCTTAATGAATTTCAGTATGTAGTTGATATTATCTCCTCTGAGGAAGATTGCGACCAAAATGAATAGTCTAATGAACGTTTTGAATAGCGATTCAAATAGTATATAGGATTCTATTCCGTCATTAAAAATACAAAGTGTTTGGTCTACGCTATTTATTAGGTAAGAATGGTGAATCAGTTGGTGAGTTATTGAATTTTAATCAGTCAAGGATCGATCAGTCAGCTACAACGTAGAAATTCGTACGTACGTTGGGAGTTAGGATATAAATTATGTTTAGCTGACAACAACCTACCTTGAGGAGCGACAAAGTCTAGCGAAGGAGTAAGTTGGAATAGAGCTAGGGGTAGCCAAACCAAGATATTGCATCAGTACATGAAGAGACTGACTGTTGGAGTGAGCCATGTATTAGGTAGGGATTAAGCTACCTGGTTCAAGTACATGAAATTATCTTAACCAATAAGTAGAAACTTTGGGCAACATGGTTCAAAATCGTTCACAATGACTCAGGTGTATTCATTCTGTCTTTTCTTAGTTTTTTTAGTTTCTAATTTCTTTTATTTCAGCAATTCGTATTCTCAATGAACTGATCAATGTTATTGTTGTGTTGTGAGGCATTTACCCAGAGAAGACAATGAATTAGGTCGCGCAATATAGTGGATTGATTGAAGTTGGACATTAACACCTTTGAAGCCCGGCTCAGTGGTCAGGAGGTTAAGCGTTCGTGGGCGAAACCGAAGGTCCCGGGTCCAACTGCCTCACGCAGGGTCAAGGATGTGCAATGCTGATGACTCACATGCTAGGGAAAAAACGGCCGTCTAGTGCTGCTAGGTTTCCAATGAGGGCCTAATATTGATCCATTCATCATTTCGATGAAATCCGAAAATCTCTAGAACCTTATAATGACAATTCATACTTTCTCAAATTATATCTTCTTACCCTGATACTACTATTACTCTAGCGTTTTGATGCGCTGTGCTGTGGCAACTTGAACCGATTTCGCAAATAAGCTAGATTACCATATTGCTTATGAACAACAGACTGACTGACTGAGGTTGATAAGAAAAAAATCAGTATACAACATGAAAAGAATAAGTAATTATTTAACACTTACCGTTGTTCTGGTGTTTGATTATCAGTTTTTGGACTTAATTCATGTAAAATATGAATCATTTCATCATGATTACGTTTTAATTGATATTGTAGTACGTCACGTTGTAAGCATAAAAATGGTATATTCAAAAATTTATACACATACATTAAACCTAAACCGGTTTTCATTGAAGATTCACAATATTGTACAGGTATAGAACGAACCGAATTCGATATGGAACTACAAAGATATAAATGATATATGTATATGATTGAAAAAAATTTTAATAGATAAATGAAATTAACAATACAAACTAGGATATTCACTAGGATATTCAGGTTTCAAGGGAATAAAATCAAGTTGAAAATGTAAAGCATTATGCAGTCCTTATAGATATTGATTCTAACAGATGGTTGTACTAGACAGTAATGTATGAACTGAGTAAATAAAAGTCATCTAATACTATGCTACTCCAATCATTAAAAAAAAGTTTATGTGACAATATGTTTCATAGTCACTGTAATCGGGTAAGTAAGTTGGTGAATCAACCTTCAAGTCTTACAATTCAGCGGTCAAGCACTAGCTCGTAGATTAAGCTTTTGATATATGAGCTGGTGATCGTTTGTCTGAATCAAGGATATAGACATGGGATTTGAAACCATATCTCAGCGAGTAAAAATCAAGTAGAGCTTTTAAATACTAAATCATTGATAAACATTAGATAAATGAAATGTCATTGGGAATTGAACAGAAGTTAAATCCTACATGAAAAATTAAATCACATTGTTTTGATGCATAAATCTAGTTTCGGATGTAATTAATTGGTATTTAAACCATTATTCTTATGACTAAAGAAGCTTCCTCATGCATAACATTAAGTTCAGAAACTGTTGGATTGATATTTATTTGCATAAAGGGATCATAAGACGTTGAGTTCGAATCTTGCTGTTGTCGTGATTCCCCAAAGCACACTTGTACAGGAATCACTGATGTGACCCCAGTGGGATGATATCTGACTGCAAACATTTCTACAACTACTTCTTTGTCCTGATCAAAGATATATATATATATATATATATATATATATATATATATATATATATATATATATAGATAGATATATATCACCATGTTAGATAGCTGAAAGTGGTTGGCAGTAAACCCTACTCGACCTAGGTTTCGCGTTAGAAATCATATAGAGAACCTATACTCCATGATCGATTTGACGATATATCGCTTAGTTTCACAATCTGATACGTTATCACTGAGCTATATATGGGCTACGATTAACCTCCTGTAGCAAGGAGATATTTACAATTGATTGATTATTGAATAGTCATTGTATAAATCGCATTATCTAAACTGAATTTCCATATGAAAAACAAAAGCTATTCTATTACGACATAGAAAGACAGAACAAAGTCCAGTCTAGTAAATGAATGATGAAAATAGTTAGTTTGATTATTATTATTATTATTATCACCATTAAATATCAAACATCATCACACCAGATTTTTTTCAATGGAAAATACAATAGACTATTCATTGTAATAGTCATTTTATAGAATTCATATAATTTATGCATGAAATAATGATGTCTAAGTCGAAATCATCTATTCCACTTGAAATTAATTACATTGGTTTCATTCAAATTCACAATTTAGCATATAAATCAATAATCACGATTGTATTTTTTTTTGCAGTAGTCTGATGAAATGCGTAGAGATCATCATATCGTCAGTACATTACTATTATTATTATTATTATTATTATTATTATTATTGTGATATACTGGTCAATAATTTGGTCTGTTCATACTACTAATAATAGTAATAACAATAATAATAGCAATAATAATAATAATAATAATAATAATAATCAATGCCCAAGGTGAATCATTAATGAAAAACTTTAATTTATGATTATATAAAGTTGAACGAAAACAACCAATTAGGCATTGTACAGATTACATGAATCTAATTTAGCAATGTTGTTTTGGTTAAGATTTATTTTGAATTTATTAAGATTTTCACGGATTTTCATCTGTCATTACAATCGTAGATATACTTTTAAAATGCTACTTAAATATGATTGAAACAGACGTATATGTCTTTTTTCAGTTTTATTTCATTGTTACATTTCTACTCAACATTTAACATTGAATATTCATTAAAAAAAACAAGAAACACTAATTAAAATTATAAAACAAAAGATATAGAGTGATAAAGAACATTTATAGAATTAAAACAAATACACAAATTCCATAGGAACTAGTGTGGTGAGAGCTACTTATAAGTAGTATATGACGTGAGTGTCAACGTAATGTCTGGCAGCAGAAGATGGGGGAAGATCAAGAAATGAAGAGTTAGAACACAATCGAATTTGTATGAAACGCATGAATAGTGACGATGGATTGATGTTTTGCAACAGGAACAGTCCAGTTCCATAGGATGAACTGATCTTTTGCAAATGAACGATTTACGATATGGTTTTCCGATTTTACTGAGTAACTCTGTAATTTTCGTTAAATACAATCCGGTCGCCCCACCTGTGTTCTCGTTCACTACACTAGGTATATAAAGAAAGCTTAGAGAATGATTATTGGTCAAAAAATAGGTCGCTTGATTGAACCACAACATATTCGCTTCCTTTTATTTCTCGCTACTAACCTACTTACCTACCAATTTGAATTATTACAACATACTAAATTGAATTTAGATGATTCATGTTTCATGTAATTGCATCGTTTGGACATTTTTTTTCGTATTTGTTAGGAGTTTACTTATAAGTATAGTCAAATGGAAAAAGGTCAAATAGAACAATTTCCATATTTTCGTTTAGTTGCATCACTTATTTATCGGTTGTTTCTCTTGCTAAAATACCACTATTAATAATGATTATAATAGTGACAGATGAAGCGATGTAATTGATTGTATGTGGTAATTAACAATGCCATGTCATAAGTTTTTTTTTTCAAGCATTCTGATTCGAGTACAACAAACAACAATAACAACAATGTCAGTGTGAAAAGAAGGAAAAACTGAATTGTTTGTTCATGTCCAAATTAATCAACGGATCATGAAGTGGAACATGTTCTTATCACTTATATCTAGTTAGTTTAGAAAATATGAACATAAAATATTCGAAAATTTTTCTTTGTCAGAAAGAAGTTTAGTCTAATTACTCTACTATTCTTTAAATTGTTATTCTATGTTAATTTTGTTTACCGATAGTGTTGTTTATTAACAAGGTCAATATTGAGGATGTTAAATTTCCAGAAATTGCACGGTAAACCACTTGATTTTGCAGTACATTTTTGGAAATTTGAAGCTCTTATTTTCGCGCCAAAAGTATCCCTCGTTATCTCTAATTTTTGTTTCTCGTTTGAAAGGTTGGGCAGCATAGAATAGCTTAGTTGTCCTGTTATTATACCCTAGTTATCTTTCCGTTCACCGATATCAAGTTGTATCTCAAATAGCACAAGCGTAGCAGTCAATTAGAAAGAGAAATACAAACTGATGGCAAATTGGGTGGATACATTCATTCAATAGGATAACAAATATTTGGTATATTCAATCTACTAGACAGATACTATGGGCAAGAGCCTACAACATACACATGTGTTAGATTCGAGATTTTCATATAATGGTTTAATAAGCCTCAGTGACCATCCAAAAACAGAAAATAGCTCCCAATACAGTCATTATAAGGAGCTCTACAATGTTAAATACGAGGGACGATTTACATTAATAAGTGAATTTGAAAACAACATATGTTCAAGTAATAAATTTTGGGATCGATTGCCACTAAAATACGCCTAGAACGCGTCATCTATAGAGATCACGTTTTACAGCCAAAAAATAGGACAGAGAGAACTTTTATATAGTAAACTCGTCCTTCAGCTGGCGGACGAATATCGTACGTACGCCAAAAATGATGCAAGTTGGCAAAGGTTAATCGAGGTTCTTGAATTCGTGCTGAGACTATCAGACACCAGTCTACTAGGGCTGATGAGACTTACATATAATCATGTTCATTGAAAAAGATGAATCAGGGTGAAGGATAATTATAACAATACAGTCATACTGTAGTGAAGGAGAACACAGGTGAGGCAACCGAATTGTGTGTAACGAAAATTACAGAATTACTCAGTAAAATCGGAAAACCATATCGTAAATCGTTAATTTGCAAATTACCAGTCCATCATATCGAACTGGACTGTTCCTGTTGCAAAACATCAATCCATTGTCACTATTCATGCGTTTCATACAAATTCGATTGTGTTCTAACTCTTCGTTTCTTGATCTTCCCCCATCTTCTGCTGCCAGACATTACGTTGACACTCACGTCATATACTACTTATAAGTAGCTCGCACCACAATACTCCGTGTGTAATTATAAGTACTTTTATACTAGCTTAGTTACCCTAAACAGAAAGTTTCCAGCCATAATTTTTTGTCTGTGATGATAAGTATTGGTACTGATGAATGAAAGTATTGAGAATAGCTAAAACGTAAAAGAAACGTTATCTGACGGAAAAGTATACAAACTATTTTATGCTTATGCATTCAATATTTTCTTGTCAGGTTCTACAATTATATTTGAAAACTAATAATTCAAACAGTAACCAGGTTTAAGGTAAAATACATCGTTTACCATGTGAATTCAAGATTTTTTTTATAAATATTGCATAACACCGTTAATCATGAGATGACTAATATGCATTGATGACTTGATTAATTTTTTAGGTCAAATGAATTTATGAGATTAGTTGATCACAATGACGATGGGTAACCTTGAAGTGGTAGAGTTAATATTGTGATTACAAATCAAGATACATGTCCAATCAAGTATTAGGTGCTACTATGTAGAATAATAAGAGTTAGGTAAGACTGAGTACTGTAACTGTTCAACGATTCAACCCGTCCTCATTAAGTACGAACGGGTCAATATAAAGTAATCATTTACAGTTATAATTAGTTTTAATAGCTATTATCTGAATCCGTCAGACTAACAATCGTTCAAATCAAAAGAGCTATGTTCAACTGCCACTTTTACTATGGTCAGTCCAATTATATAAATCATTTGATTTGAACTGGAACAGTCTATAACAAATGATAGAAAAAAAATCAATAAGGCTTATCATAAACATCACGAAATTTATTAGTGAATTTACATTCATGTATTATCTGATTAAGGTCATATATTCTCTCTAAGTAGTAAGTAGTGATGATTATTCTTTTTAGTATGAATTAATTTGTGTTTAAATCGATTCAAGGTTAGGTGGCGGTCGTTTAATAATATTTCAAATTTGACTAGTTTTTATTCAATGAAAGAACCGGAAAAAAAAAACATCATAATTACTATATTGATAGAATTTATATTCTAACAGCTAATCGTTATAATAACCATCAGACACCAATAATAATCTAACAACAATCATAATTAATAATGTTTATGAATTCATAAATATATGTGTATGTTTTATGGTATATTCATTAACGAAAAGTTTATCACAGACAGAGATTACAAAATAGGCGAACGAACAACAATCAATGAACTTTATTTAGTTTCTGAAGAAAATAAATCATTGACAGACAGTTTACAAATATTTGGATTAGTAAAATCTATATGGTGATATATAAATAAAAATTGATAGGGAAATTTAAAAGAGCAGGGCGGATAAGAAATTCATTTAATTTACCCATATGCTAATGCACACACACACACACGATTATGGTGAAAAGTATGAGTTCGTTCAAAAGTACTTATTCAATTGATTAATATATAAATTATTGGTGAATTGTGTTATACTGGTATTATTACTACTACAACTAATAATAATAATAATAATAATAATAATAATAATAATAATTACACTATTGGCAATAATCAATGATAGATTTTTTATTGATTTTTAAAAATAAAAATAAAGCAAAAATTAGAATTTATCAGAATATAAAGAAGACAGTAAGTAATTAGAAGTGCACACACGCAAACACACTGAAGAGGATAATAAATCTAATCTCTGTACTCATGTATACATGAACAGTTGAGAGAGAATTCAGACAGAATTGTGTACAAAAAAAATCAATGATATATCACCCCATATTTTATTGAAGTGTTTGTTCAGTGCACATACACACGTACATTTGAAATGAAAAATAATTTACTAATTACTGTAAATTTATATGTGAGCATGCGTCTATAGATGTTTATGAAAGAGGGAATATGTGTACATAGATTAAATAAATTTTTATAAATTTATGCAAATAATGAATTATATATATATATATATATATATATATATATATATATATATATATATATATATATATGTATATTTAGAATGTAAAAGAATTAAACATTTATTTCCTTAGTGATCTTTATTGAAAACATACAACGATGAGATGAATTAATTGTGAGATTTAAATATGAAATTAATATTAGTTATTGTTAAGGTGAGAGAGAAGAAAAACTCAGGATACCTATTTGTAGGTTGTATTTGTTAGATATTAAAATAAGTTAAGGTGACAGTGAAAATCAGAGAGTATTTAAGAATATTGTATCGTTCTAGTATGAGATTCCTTAGGAGTGAAACGGTTGTTACTAATGTTATTGAATGGTTACTAAGGATATATTGCAAATTGATAGAAGGTCAAATTGAGCCGTTGGACGGTAGATTTAACGAGTAAACATTCACTACAAAACCAAAACGTACTGGATTTGATTTTGTCAGCTGTGAGTAAACTATGATAAAGAGTCTTAAACTAGGTGGAAGCAGTTTATTTAGTGTTCCATAATTTATAATGATAGTTTGACTACAACAAATACAACCTGTAAATCAAACCGATTTCCAAAAGATCCTTTCAATCAAAAAACGATCCTTATTTGATCATAGTTTTTGTTACAAGATGATATCACGGATAGAGATCTATTTAAACACTAGAAATTACGTCATATAGTCGGTATTTTGTTTGTGTTTGAGTGAATTTCTCAACAATCTACTAATTCACAACCTCCAAAAAAGATTGGACATAGGACTTTCATATCTCACAGCAGGTGACATATTGTTAGACAACTCTGTCACGGTTAAGTCAATCTATACTATAATGTAAACATAATTCAGTATGATTGATGATTTAATGTTTCACTCATCTTTCTTGACTGATTTTACAGGTCATATGCTTCTGACTAGAGCTTCAAGTCAGTCAGTCAGTTACAATGCAGAACTTCGTACGTAAGTATGTCAGTTCAAGTTGCCATACCACATTAGCACACACACGCAATTGTCAATTCAAACCCCGTAGTTGTAGAGGTAGCAGAAGTATTAGCAGTAATCGGAGAGATTAGGGTTCGATGATATTGTTCAAGAACCATAATCTAGTGAAATAAGCTTAAAAAAAGAAAAAGATAAAGGTGATGAGAAACTCTGAAGGTCAGGATTCGAGAGAACACAAAGAATGAATGCATCTGCGTCATTGCAAACGGCTTTGAGCCATGTCATTCAAGGTCCTTAACCATCGATTGTTATCATCTCGCGGGCTTCAACCAAGTAAGTAGTCAACACCTACCGACACGACTCAGCCCACCTGTTAGTGACTTCATGTATTTGTGACATGTTTGGTTCGGTCGCCCCTAGCTTTCTTACAACCTATTCCTACACTACAAAACATAGCTCGATGAAGCAGTCGGTGGTTAGGCATACACAACACATATCCCAACCACCTCAACTGATGAAGCTTCAATACTTACTCTATTGAAAATTTACACTATTGAAAAAAGGTTTTTTTTCTCACTTTCAAAACATTATTTGATTAATTGTTTTTTTTTCAGTGCTAAATTCCAAATTGATCACACAACATAGTTAAAGATGAGCGAATTCAGTCATTTTAATATTATTTCATTATAAGAATACTTGTTACATTGTCTCATGAACAATTAAAATATATTGATTATAATCAGTGTAATTATTTTTCTAATAATAATTAAGATAAGAGTATGATTTTCGAAAGCAAACAATAGTTATATACACGTAAGATGACACAATCTATACGTGTCATACGTGTCATGGAAAAGGTGAGAATGAAAATTACAGGTTAGATTTTATGAAAAAAAAAGAAAAAGTTATACTAAAGATAAACATGAACAACACTCATAATGATAAAAAAAGAGTTTAATGACTATAATGTCATAATATTTGTGCAGTTCCTTTCTAGGTACTAATTAAATTCTATCGATCAAGCTGCAATGTGATCACGTCTTAGACTGTAAGAAACTTAAGTGATCTAAGTTTGTAGGAACACCTTGTGTTGACCATCGCTAACGAGTATGAAATCTATGTCAAACAAAACGGATGAGGTGGAGTGAGGAGGAAGGTTTTTCCAATCATCAAGAATCATTTAACATCAATAATATGTTCATGAACATGAACACACATAGAACTTCTGATCATATAAAACAATTAAGAATGAAAAAGCAAACAAAATAGTCTCACTTTTGTGTATGCATATTTGTTGATAATTCATTGACTTTTTCATGTGATATCACATTATGCTGATTTGATTGTTGAATAAAATTATTGAGAAACGTTTGAACTTGTTCTTCAGTGATTTTACGTTGGTCTTGTAGATCATGAAAATTTGACATAATTAATACAGGTAATTTTGAAGGAATTTGTACAAGTTCACGACAAACATAATCAAATGTCCTATGTGAAAAAAAAAATATGTAGAACGAATAAAAGTGGATTAAAAAAAGTTTTTTAGTGTGAACAAGAAGACCAAAAAGGACATTTGGGATTGGGGTTGGCGACACCATCCCGCAAAAACCTAACCAAACCATTTAAACTCTGCCCTGGGAGTTAAAAGGTCTTCATTTAGAAGAGTTATGACGTCTCATGATGAAAGCTGAGTTCATTCGGAAGTTACGAGGACGAAACCTCTTCTGCCAACCAGAGTCCTTCCATGGTGTGGGCAGCCGGGAAGTTACATTCGCCCTTATACACATGAACAGTAAACAAATCTTGTCTGATTTCTGAAGTCAGCAAAAACTATAAATCGAATCAACTTGATTTTGGTAGAAGGAATTAGATAGCAAAATAAAAAAAATACAGAGATTGAACAGGTGATGACATCGAAGAGAGTAATACAAAAAAGGCCTAACATTTTGAGAATGTTTTAAACGGGAAAATTGTGTTGCAAATACAGAAAAACGACCATCTCTGAAGATAACAAATTGAGATTGAGAAGTAGGCTCATATCAATGACATTAGTATGATAACCATATTGAAACGCAAATTTGAAAAGTGTAGAATATCAGTGGTTAAATATCGTATTCAATACGGGAACTGGATTTCCTGGGTTCCGTGTTGTGTTAGATCATGAGTGTGCACAGATGTAAGAAGTTCGAATATCCAGTACTATTCAGTACTTCTCAGCACATAGTGATCCTTCTAGTTTTTATTTGCATTCAGGATGATAATAATTTTTTTAAGACTAGAAATTTTTTACGAAATTATCGACGAGAATACTCTATACGATCGTCTTGTTTACCGCATCAATGTTTGACATACATAGATAATTTTTTCAGAGTTCTAATAAGAAAACAATTAAATCAGGAGTATAGCAACCACTTACTAATGATGTTAGATGAAGATCGTGAAACATCATTTGGAAATATGAGATACTACTACTACTTATTCATAGAAATGTATTGTACTAACCGCCTAATGGAAACGTCATGATAACAATGCATTTTATGTAAGCCTTACGGCTGCATATTGCTGGAAAAAACTTAAACTATAACGAAGTAACTTTCGGGTTGTCATTGATTGATATTAACTTGTGATGACAAACATCAGCCTCCGCAAAATTATCTACTCTTGTTAGTTTGTTTCGATTGTCATAATGTTTAGCTTATGTTAGCTTATGTAAGATCTTTTTCATTATAGGGTTGTGGAGATTGTTGAGTTTCATTGAAATCATGAATCAATCTATGTTAGACCATCATTAGAAACCTGGAAGCAATGGATGGTCGTTTCGTCCTAGTATAGGACTCATCGGCAGTGAGCATCCACGACCCTCGTACGTGTGAGATGATTATATCATATATGTATAGTAAGAATCACTAAACTCATACACCGGAACAACTGCCTGACACTTCAGTTGTGTAATTCACTATAACATGAAATACTTTTCTTTGATAATTTAACTTAATAGTAAGCGTAAACATCACTGGTCAAAGTTATCATCACAAAAATCAAATCAATATATTTATGTTTTTGCAGAAAACCCATCAAGTTCACATATAAAGTCTGCCCAGCCCAAGTTTATTGAAGTGTTTGTTCTTTTTAATGTCTACACCAAATCATTTAAGATGAATCATTAATATTTTGTCCAGGATATTTATCTCTTCGCTGATTGACTGACCAGTGTTAACCTTGAATTTTCTACCTTTACTTTTGTTCCATAAACACTACTGGATTATTGATTTTTGCCATAATTATTATGTGCGTATTTGTTTCTTTTTCTATGATAGTTTGTAAATGCACAGACAGTGGAATATTTAATGGTAATTTCGATAAAGCTTAGAAAAAAATACTACGAAAAGAAATAATCCTTTTATTTACTATAACGGGTTTGTGAAGATGCTTGAAATGCATAGTTAAGGTCATGGACTGAGCTTAGTTTGATAAACATTTAAAACCAAAAAGCGTTGGAAAGTTGATTCGTCCTGGTATGGAACTTTTTAGTAGTGCGCATTCACGATCTCACCAAACGGGATAGAACTCAGGACCCTAAGTTTTACACATGAACGATTAAACTTTAGAACAATGAGCCAGTTTAAATGTTCCACTCTATTCAGCACGTGACCATCACATAAGCATTTTTATGGATGAATTTTCATCATTCACGACTGATTATGGAACTAGATGATACGCTGCACACCAGTTCAATTTAATTAAGTTTGTGAAAAGTACTATTTATTTATTTAGTTATGCGCATAAAAATTAGTGCAAGGAAGCGCCAACATATTCATGCGCCACACAAACCACTCTTTGACACATTGACCTAAAGATTCAACCCATATAGTAATGGAGCAGTAGTAGGAGATGAAATTCTGTGGGAGCCAGCAACCAATATTAGATTCATATGCCATGTGTTCCCTCAGGTTCCTAGAGCCCATGTGCACCAGTGGTTTGAAATCAGGGTTTTCTATCTAACATCGATGGATCTTCTGCACCTACCAAACAGAGTTTAAGTGCCGGGTATTCCACTTTAAGTCCTCTTAATTTCGTAAACAACACAGTGAGTAGAACTTCTGTGGTAGCGTTCTATTAGATGAAGACGCTGACAAAATGCAGTCTTCTGACTACTTCAAGCAACAATGCAAGTCTGGTGGGAGTGCAATTCTCTCACTCGAAATTCAAAATGTTGCTTCTGGATTGGCTTGCATCGGCACGGATACAGAAGGTTCAATTGGCTTATATCAACTTGTGTCACTTGAGGCGTAGACGAGATATCCGTCTACTGACCAAGGAATGAGATTACTGTGCAGCAGTTCGCTCTGTCCTAATTTAAAGATGGTCACTAGGATTAGAAGATATTTGTAGGTTACGAGTATTCGATCATAGGTGTCTTCGGAACATTGCTCATCTATCCTGGGACCACCGAGTAAGCAATGTTGGGGTTAGGAATAGAGTACTAGATAAAGATGGAAGATCAATTGATGAAGTAGTGAAACTTTATCGGTTGAGGTCGTCGGAACATATGTTACGTATACCTAACCACCGACTACCTTGACGAGGGATGTTGTCTGGGGTAGGGGTAGGCTGGAAGGAAGCGAGGGACGACCAAAACATAAAGTCACTGACAAAGGGACTAGGTAATAGACTACCTGGTTGGGATTCATGAGATGATAGTAATCAAGGTGAGATAATTGGAATAATACGTCTCAAAATTGCTTGAAATGGTGCGGATGCATCCAGTCTTTGTCTTTTCTCAAATTCTTCTGATTCCCTCTAATCTTCTCCATTACCGCTGATACCTCTCCTCTACTATATGATTTGAATTGATAATTCCATCTTTCTGTGCTAATTTGGTATGGCAACTTGAACTGATGTACTTACGTACGAAGTGTCACGTTGTAGCTGACTGGTGACTTTCGTGGCAGTGGTCATTTGAGAGCATTTGGAGAGGGAGATTAGAGTCTGCCTAAACTCGACCTTACCTGGTCATTTGGGAGCTGTTTGGTGTCAGAGAACAAAATCTGCAACATACAAACTGTTCAACGGAAATTATCTATGAGCAGTGTACAGTTCAAACTATATGCTGTTAGAAAGTCTCAGACTAGTAGGAAACATCTGTTCACTGTTTCTTATTTTTCAATAATTTTGTCTAGAGCCAAAGTCAGTTCATGATGTTATCTATACACTAAACAATCATCTACATAAACTTCATCTACATTAAAAATATTAGCAATTTCATCATTTTAATATTAATTTAAAGACGCTGGTCTGGTTAACAGAATATAGGCTAATTCTCCAAGGTTAAGTCTCATAAATGATAAATACTACTAGTGAAAAGTGTTAATAAAAGTTAATCGATCTAGAAAATCAATATGTTGTTATACATCTTTATATAAGGTTGTATTACCGATTTGTTTATAATAAAACTTGACCTGTTTTCTTACATTAATAATAAATATTATTAAAAACATGACCTCAAGATTGATAATAACAAATGCGTAATTAATTTATCTGTAATGAACACATATGAAGTGTGCGAATGTTGTGTGCATTATTCAATGTATATCTTACAAGTATGATAATAATAATAATAATAATAATAATAATAATAATAAATGAGTAATCATTAGTGTTAAACATCATTCTACTTTATAACATATATCTGGTATTCATCTAATTAAGAGATAAGTCATAACTGAGTTAGTAGCAATTATATTAACGAAAATAATATCAGCACATTTAGTTCAGTTCAATTCAAATTGTGTTTATTAAGAAAAAAACGTGTTTATAGTAAGATAATTAGACTAATATTGAACTGAGAAGCCATGATCAATGGTGTCCAAATGCGAGATAGTTATACATGGAAGAAAATGGAAGATCGCAGCTATATCTAGTGGTGAATTGATTGAAATTAAACTTGTACATTATTGGATAGGTGGTGTAGGAAGGATTTGTTTGTGACCGAATGTATGAGAGCAGATGTTACTTTCCGACTGCCTACACTGTGGAAGGGCTCTGGTTGTCAGAAGGGGCATCGGCCTCATGACTTCCGAAGGAACTGACTAACTGACTGACTGACATTATTGGATATCAGCTTAATGGTCTAGATCAAATGTTCTGAGTATGATCCCTTGCGATGGGGTTCTGTGTGTATACTGTTAAGGAGTCCCCTATTAGGATGAAACAGTTGCGGTTCCTGATGTCAGCAACAAATCTCTGTATTGATAATTTCACATCATCTTTGTTGTTGTCAATATTTCTATTTTTACTGTTCTCATAATCAACACTGGACAATTTTATGTTGTTATAATTTGGTTGAATCCTGTTGTTAACGAACCCAATCGTGCGTAGAACTACTGATCTAGATATGTAATTCTGATTTAGGCCAGTGAATTTGAAAATATATATACTCGACAGGAAGTTGGTAATAAACTTGAATTCAAGACATAATCATTATGGAAAATAAAAGTAAAAGTTGGGATTAAATATAATGACTAGTTCTTGATATGTACTAACAAAATAAAAAAAACGGAACAAATATGCTCACCATAAGAATTGAAGAGATTATTTTTTTCAATTTATTTAGATCTATATATGTCTGTGATTCTCTGAACGAATCAATTATTTGATGTTCCATAGTTTTCATTGATTCTCTTGCTGATTCTACAGTTCAAGGAGTGTTGTTGTTTGAAAATTAACTACATGAATTAGCTCTTAGTCGATAATAAAGCATCTTTCTATAATAGGTTTAATAATCATCAATGGGTAGTTACAAATGAGAAAAACATCGATATCTGTCTTACTAAGAAAGATGATGTACCTGTTTGATCAATGTAACATGTAAAATATATCTACATGCAAAAAATTGTCGTTTGCGAGTCACTATGAGCCTGCTCGATCAACTTTAAACACACTCAACATACTACTTGTATAGAAACAAATCCTAGTTTAGTGAGTATTCAGTACATAAGATTTTTGATCGAAATATATGCATAATAAAAAGGAAGTACTAAAGATTCACAATGAAACGTTTGCTTTTATGACCTTCTTTGATACGTTAATTTTTCGAGATATGAGAAAGTATTTTCGAATAATTCAGTATACTACTCAAATCATTTTTACAGTAGACACGAATATCTTCATATAATTTCAGACTGTACTGGTCTATTTATGAAGTGGTTGTTTAAAATACCAATATCATAACCACCATGATAAATATACTGAGACTAAAATGACTGTGAACAGTCTGATAATTCTAGATGGTTCCTTTTTTCCACACAACCAATTGCATGAAAACGAAGAGATATCTGAATTGATCTGCATATCAAAACAATCGATATTACATCTAGAACAACACATATAAGCGAACAATATTGTTTTCGATTAGATCGTCATCAGGCTTTACTCTAATATACATGAATATTTATATGATAATGTTAAACCGATCAAGGCAATTTGAGTGATAATCACAATGAAATGAAAAATATTACGTAACTACATATAATAGGCAAAAGTTCAAGTGGATAGTTGGAAGGCAGGTTTACTGATAGTAATAAGAAAATTATAAAATATGATAACTAAAGTTTTATCAATAGTAGGTCAAATGTGGATGAATAGACTTCAAATAAACATTGAAAAAAACATCAAAACCATTACTTAATAAGCAAACATGTAAAAATAAAAATAAAATGAAATAAGAATAAAAAATATATAATGTCAAGCATTAGTTACGTCATATTCGGCCACGGAAGAGATATGGGTGTCACAAATTTCTTCTGAACACATAAATTGGGGTTGAATGTACGAATTCCTATGGCTTCTGCTATCTGTAGGAGACGGGACCGAACTCCGTTGGGAAGTGATTGAGGTATACGATAGATCACTCGAAAAGATCTAGACTTATCTACAATATGACCACTATCAACCAAGTGTGCTAAGATCGAACTGCGTATTATTTTTGACCGACTCTTCTTAAACGATGCTGGGAGATGTTCACTCATTCGTTGGTTAAGTCGCCTGGTAGTACGCCCGATAAAGCTATCTCCACAGGAGCAGCTGAATTTGTAAATGCACTTATTATATTTAACAAATAATTTGAATATATAAAACAAAATATTTTTGAACTTACGATGATTTTGTCATATCCATCATTAAGATAACACCATGTGCACCTTTGTAGACATTAATAAAACTTGCATCAAGACATGGTTCAATTTTCCCCTGTGACAGAGTAAAAGGTTGAAACATGAATATGTGAATATAAAACCTGAACAGTAGATTTGTGAATGGAAAAAGAATTCTAGGAGTCAAAGTACTGGTCTAAATCCTTCGTATTAAATAAATCAAATACATTTAGCGACTGTATGAAGTGGAATCATACTATGGTATAGTGTATATATCATGTCATATATTCGAAGGAAGTTTGAATGAAATCCTGGATTTGAACAGATTACTTATAGTCTAAATACCAAACATTTAATGTAAGTCAACCTATGGAACTTAGTTCCAAGGTGAAAGAAGTGAAAGGCCTTGTGGTTATATAGCTAATTGAAAGGTTGAAAGCTGAGTTAAGCATTGAAAGAAAAGAGGTTTTCCAAAAATTTTTGGACACTTACTTAGAGTAATACGAATACAAACAAAATCTAAAGGAAAATGTAGTGTGTGAGAGCAAATAATGAGAACTGTTTGAACTTTGAGTTTTATTAGAGTACGTACATATATCAATAAATGATGATGAGGTTGGAAACACGAATTTTTAATACAAAATTAGATAGAGATAGGAAAAAACCTGAATTTCTTAGCAGTCTTGTTATACTTTTATAATTATTTCTAATCAAATACTTCACTCAAACAGTATTGTCATGAAATCTTCTGTAAGATACCTTTTCTGTCGATACATGTTATGTTCTGAATTTGTTAACGTTAAAAAATTTATGTTAAATGAACCCACTGACTATTCATTCAAGTTAAGCTCTTCAAAGGAATGCAAAACGAGGTTGAACTAATATAAGATAAAGTGGTAGGCTCACAGAGTACCATAAATATTTATGTTACTTTTCTGAAGCTACTTACATACATATCAGTAGTTGGATTTTAAATGACTTTATTTCGGGAATAAGATACTGAACAGAGGATCTTACTTTTATTTTATAAAGTTTAGGAAATAAAATTTATTTAATGGATTTATTTTACAAAAGCAGTTGTAATCTAGCTCCAGAGAATCATTATGGATTAAAGTATTGGAATAATGAAGTTTTTAGGAAATACAGCGTAATTTTATCAAACATAATGATAAAATTCTAAGTTCATAACAATTAAAATTGGTGTCTATTTGGAGTAGAGTTAGTCTAACTTGGGCATTCAATTCTTAAAAGACTTTCCTCGGCTGAAGTAAGTTATATCCAGTAGCTAAGTATTCAGTACCAAGTACCCCCATATCAAACTGCAGGTAGTTCCTACTAACAATAAGGAACATGCGATGAAATGAATAATGAGAGTATAAAATTATTTTATTAGAACACTTTGACCAGGTATTTAAGTGCAAAAGACGATGGCAATTTAAAATCTAAATCATTGCCGTGGGAAATAAAATACCATTTCTCCTTAAATTATACATTACTTCCTAATCATTATTAGTAGTAGATATGTTATACGGATTTACGCTTATACCAGAACACAATTCCTGACACATACACTATTCTATTCAGGCTAGATCAGATTGGTTGCTTAATTTGAGCATGATAAATTTTAAAAATTTCGATGTAAACCTAATTGTGTTTGACATAGGTTTTTACAAAGGAATTTGTTAGATGCAACAGAATTATAATTATGCATCTTAAGGACAATACCGATTATAATATAAATCAAATCAGTCTATAAGTTAAAATGATTACCAAACTGAATAGGACGGAGAATTTTTTGAAGTAGGACCCTTCTTGAAGTAAATATTTCTTTGCTATATCGCAACCTTATTAATATGACGATGGTTTCGAGAATACAAGTTATACAATTATTTAACCAAGGTATCCTATTAGGTACTAAATCCTAATCTAAATACGAGTTTAAATATATCCTGAATAGGTCGACAGAAGTGTCTGACTCTTATAACAAGTGATACAAGTACGAATATTTGATGAAGCTTCTATTTATCTAACGTTACAGATATATACAGATATCATGGATTGATCTTTAATAGATTTCTAGTGAAAAACTTGAAACACTAGATGACCATTTCGTTCTCGTATGTGACCCCTCAGTAGTGTACATTTACAACTCCGTCATATGGAATCAAACACAGAACCTACAGTGATGATTACTAGTAAGTTTGAATCGATACTAAATGAATTAATTACACTAAGGAAAATGACACAATTTAACACATAGTTACTAATAATTGGGACAACATTGAAAATTTAAGCAAATAAAAACTCACAGCTGGTCCACTGATATTGATACCAGGTGGACCTTTTGTTAATTTGTTGAAAAGTTTAAAACCTTTCGAAACACTACTCCTAGGTTTGCCTCTATCAACAACATCCCAAACTTCTACTTTAATTACACTTTGAGAATTTTGATGATTCCAATGAATGTTAGCCAACTATAGAATGAACAAAAGATACAGTCAATTGCAAATTTAGTATGATTTATACAAAGAAAAAATTTTTAAAAAAAGTAGTAAAATAATACTATTAAGAACTAATTTAAAGATGACTTAATTATTAAAAAGTATTATAGAATATAAGTAGGTAGCGGTTATGTGGACGTATTGCAAAGTTTTCTCATAAGGTTGAGACTACACATTCAACAAAAAAATCTATAGTCATTAAATTTCCAAAAATCTAATGAACTCTATGTATAATGGATATTAAAACCATGAGTGATGAAAGGTTAATGCGACTAAGCTAAATATTACAAGAAAGCAAAAGTGGACATTCGGTGAAATGCGAAGATAATATGAAGAAGAAACAAGTCAGTAACTTACTGGAGCCAGTATCGTACGAAAAGTGACCACGATCTAATATTATTCATTACACAGCTTAATCACTGAACTAGATGTATAATGCATGCGTGAAAAGCTAATGAGTTAGTGAATTTAGCAACTATGAGAAGCTAGAGATTTTTAACTATTGAATAGAGCTGAACATATACAACAACTGTAGAACTGACTTTTAACAACCGCTTCGGTTTGCGAGAAGATAAACATAATGCGCTAATTTCAAAAGGGTATTTACAGAACTACTTATATAACTTTTATGAAGGTGAATGATATTGGAAACAACGTCCTTTCTGTTTGTGAAAGTAATTTACACTTGGTTAATATTAAATATAGGCAAATTATTTACAAATAATTTCAGATTTATTATGGGGTATTGATTATATGACTTTGCATCTGATAGTTAAACGATTAATATATTACTTATAAGTTACTTAAAAAATCAGTATCATGATTTAATCATGTTTTTGAATAGTTTGAAACTTTGCTCATATCATTTTTTAAACTTGATTAAAAATATTTAACCATAATATTCTATCTACTTTTTTAAGTAGTACGTTATTAGTTTACTGAAAATAGCAAACAAAAAATAGTTACTCGAATTTCATCGGATGGAATGTATTCTTCTTTAAATTGTTCACCTTTTAAACGTGAAAGTAAAGTAGATTTCCCAACATTACGATCACCACGAATAACAATTTTCACTAAAAAAAATAAGTAGTTGAAATTTCTTTTTACCACATATATATGCATCGAATTTCCCATAGGATTGAGATGATATCGAAAATAATAAAAAATAAGTTGAGAAATAAAGTTCATTGGGGCACTTAAAATCAAAGAATGAATTTTACTGAGGCATTATAACTGATTTTACTCCATTGATGACAAGTATTATGAGGTCGTCCCCGACTAGGAAAGTTAGCACCTACCAACATGGCTCGGATCAATGATCAGTAACTTTGCAGACTGATTAGATGGCTTTCTTTTTCTACTGATAGTTTTCTTCTAATCGACTACTATGTTCGTTAACACTGGATATCAGAGTAAGCAGTGGCTAGGCATATACAGAATGTGTTAACCAACTCAGTTGACTAAGGTTTGCAGCTTCGTTGATGAAATTGACATTTTTACTGGCCATCCCGTGTCTAACCACAGAATTGATCGCTTTGATTGACCGAATATATGCAACCAATACTCTAAAATGTCCATGAATGACGATGCATTGATTATATTTACGTTGAATTTCCAAGTATTATGGAGTGAAATAAAGTAAACCAACAAATTTTAGCCACAGATACGCATTATTAAAAAAATTAAGGAGGATGATAAGAACCCTTTTTATGAAACGATGTGCCCCATCCTAGAGATCGAAACGAGCATGGTAAATCAATCTGTTTTCAGTAAGGGAGATATATAAGTTTCGCTTGAACACAATAGAGATAACTAAAGCGGTCCGATTTGCATGAGTAAAAAATTTAGAAGGTCCGTTGAATGCACAAGAACAAAGAGAGGAGTTGATATAATTTCAGATCATCACCTGGTAGTGGTCAAACTGAAACTAAAGAAACATTAGGCAATGAGATAAGCGGCGACTCAAAAGTTCAATACAACCTTCCTTTGAGATACTGTAGTGGAACACTTCTACGAAGAAAACGCGATTGGTGGAAAATAAACATTTGTCATTGTACTCGTTTTGTTTAACTGTACCAAAAACACTTTCTTGTGTGCAACGTTCTTTTCGCGTTGCTGCCATTTTTCATAACGTGCTGCTCTCTATGTATTGTCTACTTTCTCCTTCAATAAATATTCGAACATGGATTTGTTTCTGATTTACGTGATGAGATAGTATGGAACATTTAGTGGTGATCATAGTCAATCTCGACTTGGTCACCACTAAAATACTAACAACCTCAACGAGTTCAAAATGATTTTCAACAAGCCTCAAGCCTTACAAGATCTACTAAGAGAGAAGACTATTATGGAAGACAATTGGAAATGAGTTAAAGAAGCAATAGTTTTAATGTGCTAAGAGATGATAAAGCAGAAATACTAGCATACAGAGTGGATTTCTTAAGATAGCCTGAGCAAGATTCACGAAGAGAGGGATAAGAAAACAGCAGTCACTAACAGATGAGCAAGAGTAGAGAAAGTCAGAGCATAGGCCAAATATACAGAAGCAAACAAATGGTTGAAAAAGAGCGTTGAAGTTGACAAGCAGAAATATGTAGGAGACCTGATTACTAGAGAAAAAAAGCTGTTAGAGAACGAAATATAAGAGAACTATACGTTATGACTAAGAAGCTAGAAGCGGAATATAGTAAACCGAGGTAACTAGTCAAGTAAAAGGCTAGCCAGTCACTGAGGTCCAAGAATAACACGACCCACCGGACATGGAAGCAGCATATACAGACCTTTTTAAAGATGATACTTCACTAGCAATAAAAATCAGAAGGGTCATCAGATAAATCAAGAGTGGCAAAGTGGCAGGACCATACAGTATACCAGCTGAGGCACAGAAGTCAGATGTTGAGGTACCTGAAAAGATATTCCACATTGACTTCAGAAAAATTTGGGAAGCATAACAAGTGCCATAACACTCAAAAGAGCGATACTTCATCATTATACCGAAGGATCTTTGTATGTGTGGGAAATACAGAGGCATCACACTACCATTGATACACAGAAACGTTTTCCACAGTGTTTTTGAACAGAATGAAAGATTCGGTAGACGCCCATTTGCGAGATCGACAGGCCGATTTTCGTAAGGATAGATCGTGGACTAATCAAATCGCAACAATACGGATCACAGTTGAACAATGGAACTCGCCTCTACATATTAACCTTCGTGATTATGCGAAAGCATTTACCGGTTATGATAGTAAAACTTTGTGGGATTTTCAGCGTTATGTAGTGTCTAACAAAGTCATTACCATCATACGGAACTTCTATGACGGGTTGCGTCCCGAAGTCGTGCTTGATGGGAAGCTTATAGAAACATTCTGAATGGGAGCTGGTGTTAAACAAGGCTAATAACTAGTCTGTTTTTTTCGACAACTGCTGATTCGATTATGAAGATCTCAAAATTTCAACACAAGTACACAACATAGTGGAAACCTTGAAGCCATCCGAATGATTCGGACCTTTAAAGAACTTTTACGAAGCTAAAGATAAATATAGACTGAGATTTTATTTTAAATGATTTGGTACTCCAGTCGGCCCGAATCAAAACTAGTGAATTAGTATGTTATAAATTCGAGAAAATAAAATGATAGAATTAAATGATTTAATTTTATGCTAATTCACAAACATACTATTATAGTCAACTCCATGAGAGAATTTCTCTTGTAAATACCCATCAATAGGCTGTATATCGACAGACGAATACCTTTTCGCAGTAGTATCATTTTTGTCCCACCACTTTTTCACTACAGACATGTTGGTTAAAAAGTGGCGAGTTTAGTAAACACGTTCATTTTCGATCTGATCAGTATAATTGTAGAGATAAATACAGTGCTGAAAGTTGAATAAAAACAGAAAGAAAACGTAGCATAAGTCAACGGAAACTGTTACTCCTAGTAATATAAAGAAATAATACTGCATATATTCAATTACATGGTTTGTAGAGATTTGGTTGGTTTGAATATGATTGGTTTTAACTGCAGAATATTTGGGGAAGTATTGAAAATACATTTGGTAATATAGTTGGCGGGTTTTGGTCAAAAAGGTATATTCGGTATTTTTCAAGAATAAGAGATTCAGTAGTGACTTAAGTTAGCATGAGCAAACATAACTGGACATTGTGACGTGCAATTATGTGTTTAAGTATGTTTTTATAGCTTAACATATTTTAGTGGTTTTTTTACTTAATTTTGGGCGTTTTCTAGAACAGATATCAAGTTACACAATTTCATAGAAGACTTTAAAAACACAAATAACTCCTCATGAACCTATTCACTCAAAAGAAACGTACTTCTTCATAATGACGGGGAGTAATGAGTGTGTACAACGATCAATAGCCTAATGGTAACCAGAACGAACTGAGTTATGGACCAGTCTTTGCTCCTACTATTTCCTTTCACATTCTGTTAGTAAAAAAATTATCCGTTTTTACGGCTGTCATTCTTAATTGTTTTTTGTGTAGTTTGTTCGGAAGGGCTTTAGATCAGTATCTTCTTAATCTGCGGAATCATCGCTTGACAGTTTTTTTAGGATGGACAAGTATTTTTGCTAAGGAAAAATGAAGTTGTCGGATCCGAAGAGTTGGTTTTCACAGTGGCTGCATCCATTCAAAATTTAAAGGGAGATATAACATATAAGTTATCGGACACAAATAGTCGAAGTTACAAGTAAAAATTTGGTAGACAGTGTGTAACACAGATTCTCGTCATGCATTCAGCAAGACGCTCTGATGATTAGTCAATTTCGATATGTGTTTGCATACTTCGGTCAAAACAATAAATGATATTGGGTAGGCGTTATTAACACTAGTTAGTTGTTTCCGTTTCAAACCATAATAATGAGTTTGAAGCATTCAAGATATTCTTCGTTGCCGATAGGGGTTTAAAGTGATAGTTTTTATCACTCTGTTCACTGATCAGCCACTTAGCTTTGCCTTCTTTTCTTATTTTGTTGATTTAAGCAGATACTATTGTCAGTTAAAATCGAACGATACGGGTCGTTGAACAATGAGAGTTTTCGAGAAAATATGAATGGCTACAGTAGGCACGATAACTTTCTGACCAACTAATAACTGTTGTATAAAAAAACACTGCCAAATATCAGCATAGAAAATGATGTTATGACAAGTAAGTTGTTACAAAATTCTCACAAGGATATGAAATTAATAGACAGTTTTCATACTTTTGTTTCATATGGCTCCTGCATTTACTCTGGTCTAATCTTGTTTAGCCACATCGAAAGATTATTGTAGGCAAATCTTATGTCCACCGTTTGATGATGCTTGAATAAATGGCATTCGGGGTGCAATATATTCATGGTCTGTCGATAGTTTCGAAGATACGTCTGGATATTAGAAGGACCAATAAAGAGTACTTCGGGATTGGGTGGGAGTTCTGGAAATAGTTGTTAAATCTTTCGAGAGCCGAACAACAGCATGACTAATTTTTTGAACTTGGTGATTGTGTCAGTTACAAATAGATATTAGCAGTCTGTTTTACATTAAACTGTACCGTGCTGTAGAGTAATTACGATGCATTGACCTTTTGCATTTTGCAGTTAGTAATGTGGAGATGGCATGACAAACTTATTTTGTAAATAGTTTTTGATACTATTTGTATTTATTTTGTTAATTTTCACAGCCTGTACATTCACTATGAAATTGTCGTATATTTTGTTTAAGTGTGTGTACTTGAATTTATCAGGCGTATATACTGCTCCCAGCTTCCGTTCATTGTACACATGGCACGGCACTCACTGCCGTATCCTATCAAAAACACTTTATATACACATCTCATGTTCTCAATCGTTCATTAACATGCTATCTGGATTCTAATACGTAAATTGTCTACGTTTATAGACTGCAGTCATACGTATATGCTACTCTACGGATAATTACACCATTTGGATCACTAACATTTCTATAATTGTGGATTTATAATACCAAACACAACCGAACACGCACAAGCAGCTGTATAAAGTAACGTCCCCACATTTTTATTGTATTTATTACATTTAACTGATATATTTCAATATACATCTGTTTGTATTCAATAACTTTGTTGATATTTTGAAATAATATATTGTTTGGTCCACCACAGTAAGGTACATGCATTGCTTCTGAGTCTGTAAGCAGGATCATGAATCATAATTGAATGGGAGGTTAGAAATGCGAGTCCATTTATTATTTCGTAGATGAATATTAAGGTGGTGCATATGAGTTCGAATAATGGCTCTATTCTGTAAGAGTGTAGTATTATGGGCTCCTAAGCAATGTCTTTGAGTACCAAACTTGAAGTTTACTACTTGGCAATGGTAAGCAAAGGTGAAAGCAGGAATACCTGGACGGGACGGTATGGCTCAGCCCTGTAGTTTTGACCACTATTTAATCTCCTGTTTATATTGCATATATTATTCTATTCTCCATCCACATATATTGTTCTAAGATTCATAAAAGGCATACTGCTGGACATCACGATAGAACGAAACAGTATCGATTATAATGTATCCGCTTAAGATCTTATAGATTAGGGAGTCATATCATCATAACAAGTCAACAATATTAGGTCTATGATGTGCGTCAAGTGGGTAGAACTTGAAGTAAGGAGCTGGATGTACGTTTCAAGAAGAAGAGTACAGTTTTTAAAAAATTGATAATTATATTGATGTTATTTGAAAATAAATTATGATTATTATTACTGTTGGTCTATCTATACCATAGTATTACATGTAGTACAATTACTGGCGGTTACCAAAAAGATTAGGGTTCAATGAAAGTATTCAGAGAGTACAATCTAATGAAATAAATTTAAAAAGACACAGGAAAATGTCTTGAGTTCATGAGGTCATGGGAGAAGACGGACTGGATGTTACAGGCAAAAGGGAGGGTCTGGCACAAGTACTAGGTCTCTCTGAAGAATTCTGTCCGTAGTTCTTTCTTGGCGTTGAGAAACGGATGTAATGTTAGGGTTCGAATTGATGGGGGGCAAACGAAACTAGCTGCCTAAATACGGGCAATTTCAAAATATCTGTTTTGGTTAATAACGAAAGAAAACATACTAACCAAGGTGTTTGTGTCCTCAAAGGTCCGAATATTGAAGAATTCACCAACGTAGAGATGGTTGAGATCTTTAACGCCAACGTCACCGATCAGTTAAACCAAGTACTACTGAAACCTAGTTTCAGCTGACGGCCTAGGGAATATCCGACCTACTCCTGACTTGATACTAAGAAGACTAGAACCGTTGCACCTAGGAAAGTCACTAGGATGTGACAATATTCGCCCTATAGTCTAGAAACTGTGTAGAAGCCCTCAATTCACTGGTATGTAACCTGTTCAGGCATTCATTGGAGTTACACCAACTCGCAGCTGAATGGAAACAAGGTACTCTTTCAGTTTTTACTCTTTCAAGGTACTCTTTGCTCAGTTTTTAAAGGCGGAGTCTAGGAACCTCAAAATGGGTTTCGGAAAGGCAGGTTATGCTCATGCAAATTTAGGTAAATTTTAGTAATATAGCCCAAAAATTAAGGAGTACAGCAATGAAGAAGGAAAGACTGTGGGGTGTGTCAAGTGAATAGAAGTTGAAGTAAGAAGCTGGATGTTTGTACATTGAAACCGAAAGTTCAGTAAGAAGAGTAAAGTTCGTCAAAAACATTGATCAATAAATTTTTCATTGTCCAGCATTTCGGTTTATTAAATGCCAACCTCTAAGTAATGCTCTAAGTGCCTGAGTAAGCATGTTGCGGGTTGTCTCAACGGAATGGAGACTCCAGTATATTACAGGAGACATAGTTCTCAGAAGTAACAAGCGTATGAGAAAAACCTCAGTATTACTGATTAGTTGCCTCATTAATCAAAAAGAGCCGAAAGCAAAGAAAATGTTCTTCCCTACAAGCATAAGTGGATTTAAGTCATCTCCTACAGCATCAATGACTGCTGGTCAGTAACTCTACTCTCTCTCCCATACAACTGTTGAATAAACTTAAGATTCAAATCAATATCGACGAGCTGATGATATCCTTCGATGTAACAGCCTTATCCATCTCAGTCGAACCAAGCCTACAAAAAGAGACTCTATCAATGCTCTTCACTGACAACGCAGATCTCCCAAAGTATCCGAAGAATCAGTCTATTAGGACTCACCAATTTATGCTTGACAACGTATTTGAAATTTGATGAAAATATCCACCAGCAAACGAAAGGAACACCAGTGGGATCACCAATTTCAGGACCTGCTTCAGAAGCCATGATGCTTTCGTTTTACCAGTGATCAGGCCCAAAATATGGGTTTATTATGTAGACAACATCGTCATCATAAGAAAGGACAAGCTGGAGAACACCTACATTCTGACCAACTACGTCTTTGATGACATAAAATTCACAATGTAAAAAGAGTCAGATGACAATTTATCATTGCTGGATCTGTCAACCACTAGAACTGACACAGGACAAGTCGAAACCTAAGTATATCGGAAGCCAAACCACACAGATTTAATTCTCATCTTCAGTAGCAACAATTGAAGAACACACAAATCAGCTGTGTACAAAGCTTTCTCGAGAGAGCGAAAAGACTAGCACACTTGAAGGTCGAAAAATGAAAAAAACTCTGGTGACCATCGTTCAGAAGAACGGCTATGCAGAATCCACAGTGGATTCTGATTTCGGAAATACAGTTCTAGAAGTTTAGATACGCGCTCTGCCCAAAAAGAGAGCAATTTATCGGAGTAAGTAACGCTTAAGTTATTGGTGAGGGAAATAAGGATAACTACCTTAACAATATTACACTGTTTTCCGTCCAAAATAACAAAATGTGTTTCCGTTACAATCCAAATTGCACCCTTGCAGTCCAGATGCACATTTTACCCGCCAAGGTATCAAATCCGATATGGCTGAAGCCATAATTAAGTATCAACTTAAACAACATAATACAGTTCAGCAGGAAACATAGAAACTCCAAGAAAGGTACGAAAATAGAAACTATAACAAAATACAAATATTAACATCCCGAAATGGGATTAAACAGACTCCAAAATATAGCACAGAAAGAGTCAGTAAGAACATATAACAAATATGTACATGGAGGGATTTTCCCAAAACAAAGCCTTCAAAATGAATTCTACAGGCTATCCATGAGACTTCATAATAAAATATCAACCTCAACCACTAACAGAAGCGAAATAACAAACAGATCATCTTACCATATACAAAAGACAATCGGAAGTTACAGCACAACTACTGAAACCATGTGGAATATGTGTAGCACACAAACAATAGAATCACTTCGATCAATCCAATGTAAAACAAAGAACAAAGAACAAAGAACTAAATATCGGCTACAAAACAAACTGTTCAGACTGTGAAAATACATTACATAGGACAAAGTGGACGTCTTCTTCAGGTTTGTTTGCGTGGATATCAATTATTAGTCAAACGCCATGACTTTGATAGAGTTTCGTTCTCTGAGCCTGTGAGCTGTAATCTATTCACAGTCTTGCAGTTTAATCCACGGTAAGAATTCAGTATGATGCTCACTATTTCCTCAGGAGCACCTTGGTGCCTAAGAAGCCACTATAGTGACACACTGTCCACGCTTTCTAGCTGTCAATGAAGTTGATGTGGAGTGATGAGAACCACCCAATCGATTGTTCCAAAATTGATCTGGTTGGTACATGATCAGTCCTTACGGAATGCAGCCTCGTCACTCTTGCTGTTAATCAGTGTTAGTGATTGTCCCGCTACATAATTCCGTTCGTCAGTTTCATTGCTTCTTATACTTTCTTATTTGTTTATGTGTATTCAGCTTTGCCTGGGCTCTTTCTGCCCTTGTTTGTCTGTGAATGATTGATAACTTCCTGTTCTTCCTTTTGTAATCTTGTTCAGAGTGTGAACGAAGACCCATTCCCGGTAAGGATGTTCTTTTTAGTCCGAAACCTCATGACATGCTGAAATTCATGCTTCTTTGATTCTTTTCAAGTTGTTCTCCATGGTAGTTTCCTTACAATTTAGGATATCGTGAAGTTCTTGGAACTTATTTCTGAGAGCTATCTTGAGTTCATTGAGTTTGACCGAATTCCGAAGAAAAGCCGTTTTAAACTTTTGTGTTAATTTTCGCCAAGTTGAACAGTGCTTCCTCAACTTCAGTTTTCTTTTGGCCACAACCAAGTGATGATCTGAAGCTATGTCAGCTCCTCTCTAGATTTTCACATTCTCCATGGTCCTTTTGAACCTTTTATTTATGTAAATATGATTGATTCGGTTCAGCGTAGTTTGATCCGGTGAAAACCATGTAGCTCTGTGTATGTGAGAATATGGTGCCATCTATAACCATTTTGTTGAAGGCACATATGTTTGCCAATCTCTTGGCGTTTTCTTTCCTTTCTTGTAGTCTATATTGTCCCATGATGTCTTCATACCAAGTGTTGTCATTTCCAACCTTGACTTTTAGGTATCCCATCAGAATGGCCAAGTTCTTTGCTGGGGATTGCTGGACGACTGGCTGCAGTTCCTCATAGAAGTGATCTTAATCGTCTTCACTGTCGTCATTGGTAGTGCCTTCTTTCTTTGTTTTGAAGGATACTTTGCTGACACTAAGTCCATGAGATTCCCATCATATCAGTGCTTTTTTGGTTCTCTGGAGAGCATAAATGCAGCTCTTTGAGTAGATTGGGAATTCTCTTCTTACTGGCAGGAGTATAACATCACTTCCGTTGTAGCTAGTCTTTTTTATCTGGCCTACATCCAGTGCGTTTCGTACATCCTAAATAGAGTCAATCGTTTCCTCAGTGACTTGACAAGTTCTTCAGGAATCTCGAATTATACGAGCATCCTATGTACCAATACGGATTGTTGTTGTGGGGCACTGGCCCTATGACTTCTGAAAGAACTTGGATGTTTCTATGGGACGTGAATACTCTGCTAAATGAAGACTTTCTAACCCACAGGGTGGAGTTTTAATGGGCTGAATAATTTGTTCTGGTTCGAGTTTTTTAACGGGCTGGTTTTTTAAGGGATACAGTCGCTAACCCGATGCGCAACCCATCTCCTTTATCTGGAGTATGAACTGTCAGTTCCATGCGGAGTTACTAAATAAGGCATATGGTGTACATTCAAACTTTTAAGTTACGAGGAGACGATCGGCGCTCGATAAAAAGTTCATGAATATATATTCTGTAGAAAACTTGGGAATAAAAATCGGTTGAAAGGGATTAATAAGTCGACACACACGGAATATGCCGCGAAATATGGAAACATTATGATTTCTGGACAGCCAAAGTGAATCACCTAAATGTTCCCCGATTAAGTGTATTACCAAGCACAGAAGCTATATATATATGCATTTGACACGTCTATTGTAGTCTATCTACCATTTAATGCTCTGAGGCATCAAGTATACAGTCTCAAAAGACTTCGGTTAAACTTTAAGATCTACGTTTTATCGGTCGACAGAATATACAAGAAGTGAACATGGTTGAGGATTGATTGCTGAGTTAATATGCAATTAAGCGATCCGAAAAATAACGTTTAAAATGTTTGTATTGATAATAAACCAAGAAGAACAAAGCATCTTATGATGCCTTTAAATCAAAGTACGAAATTAATTGTACCTCCAAATTTGTTTGAACTGTTCAAAAGTCAAGGTGGTATTGAGTTAAATGTAGTATTTTTTTAACTATAGTCTTGCGTTTGCATGGCCTTAGCTTTTTTCCTACAGCTTGAGACGTATCAGGCTTGTGTTTATATTGAAAAAAACTTTGAAATTATCGATATATATTTGGCAGCCGCAGAATTTGTAAAAAAGCTGGTAAATTTCTAAAATACTGTGATTATTTCTATTCAAGTTATCTGCTCAAGATGAGTCTAAGATAGTGGATAATCTTACACTCTACTGCAACAAGGACAGTACAGTTGATGGTTATAAACAAGTAACAAGCACTTCAGATATTGTTTCTGGTTGCGTGATTCAAATAGTTTTAAATGGTAATTTTAAAATTTATTGAAACCTATTTCTAACCTGTGCAACAACTCAATTTTTATTAACCTGTAGAAATTGAACTCTCATGTTTGAACTTTTACACGTGCTATTAGTATTTTCAGTAGATTCTTTAGTCCTTGATCTAATCTGATTATGACTTATGGGCAGATTAGTTATGATAGTAGCTTCAAAATACATAATTCAACAATTCGTTCATGGATTAATGCTTACTGGTACGCTCAGCTGATAATTTTATTTTTGATTCAAGCTGAAGCACATATATTTTATTCATAAATCTTAACCGCTTTTGAGAAACAAGTTTTCAAAAGCGAGATTTCGCTGTAAATTTATGTTGTCTTGTTATATTCTAATAGATGGCGAGTTAGAAAAATGGTGCAGTTTCTAATAAGATCTATTTGAATTACCTTATAACTATTTTTGCAGCAACCGGCAAATCAAATTTTTGAACTTTCTGAAGTTATTTTCTAGTATCAGTAAGGCCAACAGCCTTGTCCTTTGATTATTAATTGCTTGCGCTTGTATGCCTTAATAGTTGCAAACCAGTTATTTTCCAAAACGCATGTCGTTCCAATAATAGATTGAACATAACTCGTAAGCGTAGTATAAAATATAGGTATTTGTCGTTAAACAAGGAATCAATCTACTTCCACCTGTGTATCATTTTCAGTAGAATGAGAAAAACTTTGGGAATTATAAGTAGATTGTCAAAATAACAGATGTAATAATTAGACTCATCTTAGATCAATAAATATAGATCTACTTGATAAAACATATTAATTACTTTCTTTCCTTTAAGGAGTATACAGATACTTCTATATAAACCCAAACTCTTTTATTATTCTTTCAAAAGTGGGAAGTATAAATTTTTGTGGAGATGTTATATGTTCAAACAGTATTGTCTTAGGGTTACACAGATGTTTTGAAACAAAATGAGCTTGAAAATTTTAGGAAGTGAAATCAGTAAAAAATTATGCTTTCATTTTATAGTCTGATGTAAATATTAACAAAAATGACTTAACTTTTTCTGTGTATACGGAAAAAGTAATAGTGTTTCAGACAAAAGCAGTGGTACTAATAATTGTTCGAAATGATATCAAGGTAGTCATAAAAAATTGAAACCTTCTTTTAGCCAGTTTTCTTTTAGAGTTTTGTATCAGATGCAAAGCATTATGGTGTAAATATACCGTATCTGTTTATGATAACTCTTCTAATATAAAGTTAATCTGTGCTTGATAGATTATTGCTTTCATACTACAAGTTATTATTTACCTTAAAACTCTTTTTACTTACTTTTGAAAGCCATAGCTTTAAAAAAGAGAGTATGACAAATTTTTTAATAAAAATGTAAAGAAAGGACGATAAAACGAGGTGAAAACTTATTTGATATGTAACAATTCCATCTGTTTGCAAAATTACACTTATTTATCAGGACCCAAAAATGCACGCTGAACTATAGCTTACTTGATTTCCATGAACAATGAATGCTTGGATGAAATTGCATGTTATCTCTAATAGTTAGGTGGTAATAATATTTGTCTCGACTGGTTTGGCAGATTATATCTTGTGATCAGAAGTGTAGTAGGGGGAGGTATAAAAGTTCTCAAAAACATAGCAAAGTTCATTTACCTTGAGTTCAGCGTTCTAAAAATGATAATCTAAAGTACTAGGTCATACAAGTAGTGTGGTTAGAAGTATAAAGTTATGTCCAGGTGCGGTATAGTTATTTGTTAATCGGCATGTGTTGAAACTTTAACGGATTAAAACGTTTTGTCAAAAATGTAAAATAGTCATTGAGATTGAGTGTCAAGAAATTGTTAGATTAAAAATACACCCAGGTTTAGAATTGTATTTGCCATAAGTGATGGAACTACTTGCACACAAATAATGAGATCTTAAACTGTAGTCCATACTGTACCATATTCGCAGACCTGCCGAATTTTGTAGCTAATCAGTTTCTAAAGTCATGATAGTTTACTTTCACAATCAGCGATATAAATAATGATTGTAAGTGTAATCATTCAGTGGTCCAAAAATCATTATTTTATAATCTGGATCATTTTTATAACATTGAATATTGTAAAGTCTTATTATGTTGCTGAAAATATGAATAATATAAGATTATCTATATTGAATTTGGACATTTGCATTTAAACCAGGTAGTTTTATTTCTGTGATTAGAGCTAAGTAGGTAAAAAATTTGAAGTTCAAGTTCAAAGTAGGTAAATTACACATAATGGGTGTCTATACTTAAAATGCAAAGTGGTTTTTAAGGGTACTAATCTTATGAACAAAAGGTACAATAACAACTTCTGCTAAAGTTTGCACGACTTTGTTTTTGACAAAATGATGATGCTTATCATGAAAGTGTTTGCTGGTAAATTTCCCTTTCTTCATTTGTCTTTCTCAACCGTTTACCAATATTTTTGTAGTTGCAAAATAAAATGCTAAGTGTATGAATAAACAATAGAGCTTGTAACTTCGTACATAGAGTAAAATTTTGTCAAATCATTTTTGTACTTTCAAGATGATAGTGAAATTAACTAATTTTGAGTAAATATTCTCCAAACAAAATGGACTTAAACTACTAAAGTAGACGTTCGGGCAGTAGTCTATTTTTAGTCATTCGTGTATGGATATTATTTTTATGCTTCAGTAGGATTTGTCCAAGAATGATTAGAGGTGTATTCAACTAAAAGGTCCCAGATAGGACGGGTGATGCATCCGGAATTCATATTTGTTATGAAAAGTAGTATCTAGTTTATTTCTCTAGTATTTTGTGTCACATATGTTATCAGTGCTTTGTAATTCATCTGATAGACCTGATAATGTAACAACCGGGAACCTAATTAATAATATCTCGCATTATCCATTGAGTCTTAGAGCCAGAAACTGAGAAGATAACTGTTAACTATGGATTATATCTAGTAATGCGACTGGCAGTGAAACATCGTTAAAGGTCGATATTTACAGAGTTATTGGGTGCATAATCATGGCTCAGCTATCACGATCAGTAAGTTAGAAGACGAAGTTTTTGTTCTAGATACAATTCAAGACCTTTAACTTGACAATAAAAACACGTTTATATCCTGTTTTGATTATTTTTTGGGGGAAATAAAAGCGATCTTGTCATTTCAAAGCTAGACGAATACCGAAGTATGTCATCGAACCGTATCACTTTAGGTAATGTAAGTCTTTCAAAATGTATATTTTGCTCCGAAGTTCTCCAGGCGCTAAACGTTTATTGCTCCTCATTAAAAGAAAGCAAACTAAATCCTGATGAATTTGCTTCGATTTAAGAAGGCGAATAGTATTTATAACATTATCACAGGGTTAAGTACATCACTCTTTATTTCTTAATGAAGTTTCTCTTACATTAAAATATATGTGTGTCTAAGAGTCATCTTAGTAGAACTTCCATTAATAAAACAGATAAATTTTCAAAATTTGAAGAATATATCACGCCATTAGAAATTACGAATAAAATAATCCTCATGATTTTTTTTTAAATGTACGTTTCTGATATTGAATCAAGTTGCATTATGTAAAAATAAAATTACTATCGTAAACAAAAACAAATTCTCTTAAAGATTAATGTTATGTATAGAGAAGAGTTTTATGACACCCGAATTGTTGTTTTGCAATAAATCACCAAGATTTTAGCGACTTCACTGAATCAGTTAAGTGTATATTTTTTAGCAAAAGAATTCAATGATTGTAATTTATGAGCTTTTATTTAGCTCACCGGTAGAAATGTTAAGATATATTTATGAATTATACATAGAATAACTCTCTTCATAAAATTATGAATTGATTCACAAACTAGAGAGAAATTATCTTATTCAAGGTGCATAGATTATTTATCCTTCCTAATGAAGCTTACAAATAAAGCTTATTAAATAAATTATATAATCAAGAAACTTTCAACTAACTGAAACTTTCGTTTTTGTTAATATCGTTGACATGTAATAACTAACAACTTCATAACTTAGTAAATTGAAGGTGTTCTTTTTACTTTGTTCTCAACTTTATGATAATTTAGATGTATTTTATATTTATCACGTGACTTCTCAACCAATTCGCCCAAATTTTATCATCGAGATATAAACTATGTAAAAAAAAATACTAATGAATATTGAATAATTTGAAAATGAATTCTAACTAACTGTCAATTGATTATAATAACTTTTTCTGAACTAATAAGTAACAATTAATTTAGTGGAAAAAATTCTTATCTTTCAGTTAGGAAGTTGAAATGCTTAATGTGACCCTTAATGAGGTCATAATCGATTTGCATTGTTTGTATGTATCCGGTTCATTAGAAGTTCACTTATTCAAAGGTAGAATAAATAACCTTATATGATAAACAAAAGAGACTGGTTATTTTTAAATATATCTATATATTATGTTCAAGGTGATTTCGATATATTTCTCCATATAGTTGGATATTTTTGCTTGAACTTGATAAAATTGAGATTGATTGTTTTGTGGCAAAGATCAGAGAATTCTCAACCTTACAGGGTAACTACTTGCAAGTAGTTAAAACCACTTTTTCAAATTTAAAATAATAATTATTGGTATAGGTGAACTTTGGACATTATGGTGGTTTGACACGTAAATATTTATCATTATTAATTTCCGCCATATTATTATCACAATGAATTACTTTTATCCTGGATTAAATGAATACGTCAGTGTAGTCAGTCAGTCAGTTACAATGTAGAACTTCGTACCTATGTACATCAGTTCAAGTTGACATGCGACATTAGCACACAGATGCAAATGTCGATTCAAATCCGATAATAGTAGAGGTAGTAGGAGTATTAGCAGCAATTAAAATGATTAGGGTTCGAAGATATTATTCAAGGAGTATAGTCTAGTGAAATAAACTTAAAAAGAGAAAGATAAAGGTGATGAAGAATCCAGAGGATTAAGATTTGAGATAACACAAAGAGTGGATGCACCTGCACCAATGCAAACGATTCTGAGCCATGTCATCCAAGGTCTCCAACCATCAACTACTATCCTTCCTCGGACCCCATTCAGGTAGTCGACACCTACTGACATGACTCAGTCCACTTGTTAGTGACTTCATGGATTGGTGCCATTTTTCGGTTTGGTCGCCCCTAGATTTCTTCCAACCTACTCCTGTACCACAAAACATAGTTCTTTGAGGCAGTCGGTGGTTGGACATTCGTAACAAATGTCCCAACCACCTCAAATGATGAGGTTTTAATACTTAATCTATTGATCTGAAACCCTTACCAAGAACCCTATTCATATCCACAGCATTGCTTACTCACCGGTCCTAGGATACACGAGCAATATTTCGGAGACATCTGTGATGGAATACTAGTAACCTACAAACATCTTCTACTCTGATTGGCCATGTTTCACACTTTTAAAGTAAGACGGAGCAAACTGCTACTCAGTAAACTCATCCCTTGGTTAGTTGATGGATTTCTAGCCCATGCCATAAGTTGATAAAGGCCAATCGAGCCTTCTGTATCCATGCTTAAATTTCGTCAGTCACCAGGTTATCAGCACCGATAAGAGCCCCGAGACAAGTGAAGCTGTCGACACGCTCAACTACTTCACTTTACATCACTAGTTCAGGTGCCGATGCAACCCAATCTTCAAGCAGTATTTTGCATTTCGACGGGAAGAATCGCATCCCGAATATGCTTGTATTGTTGCTCAGGGTAGTCAGAAGACTCTGCATTTTGTCAGCGTCTTCACCAAGTAGAACAATGTTATCAGCATTTTTTAAGTAGAAGTTAGATGATCCACCCTTGAAGATTCAGACGAAGATGATGTTAAGTATAGAAGCAGGTCTGTGACAAAATTTAACAATAATGGACAAAGTGGACATCCCTGACGGACACCACTTGAAGTAAAGGATTCCGATGACAGTTCGCCATAAGCTCTAACTCGACCTTTAGTGTTCGAGTAGAGCGCTTGTATAAGGTTAATGTACTTCACCGATACATCTTTTAATGACTGCCACAAAACCTCAAAATGAACAGAGTCAAATGGTGTATATAATCTAAACTGTGAATATTATTAGTGAAATCAAGACAGTGGTGTATCTGCTAAATCATTCGAATCTGTAGTTCATTGGATGAAATGTTGAATTATTGATGACGATTTATAGATAGCTCCAAATGTTTGACCCATGTAACTTAATATTCATTACTAAATAAGATACCTATGTCGGTCGAAATCCACCGCCATACTTAGCGATACTGTAGATGAACCACATATTTATTGGTTAGTAAATATAACCTAGTTTTTTGTTATCACTAATAATAAGTGTTTTTTATATTTGTTAAATTAAGCTTTATATTATAAAGATTTATAAAATAATATGATTTAGTATTTCTTGACATATTCTCCTACATAGACTTGTAACATTCCAAGCGAATTTCTCTGTAGTTTACTCATCAACTTAACATATAATTATTACATTTTAGTTAAAATTTACTTGTTATCAAGAAAATAACAGATTGAAAACATGAATAGTAATTATAATCATAATCAGAATAATACTGAGAAACACAACATATTTAGTTTTTCTCAAACACTTACACAGGGATAAATAATATCGAAACTGTATTTTAATCAATAATTAGATGATAGAGTAAATTGGCTAACTTTACTACATCGTACAATATATTACTTACGAGTAACCGTTTAGATCTGACTTTATGTTTCTAAATAACCTAATCTAGTGACATAATTTATTTGATTTCAAGTGGTATAACATGTCCGTCCAGAGACATTAGAACCATGTTTTATGCTGATTACCAACTACAGCTGACGTTATCTACATTACTGAAGAGGTGAATACTCTATGTGGAGCTCAAGTCAGTGGTACATTAGGAGTTGTTATCGTTAGGGCATTCTCTTTGTCTTCTATAAGACAGTACCTGAGATTTGAAATAAGATACTAACCAAAATAAGAAAACTCAAAAAAGCTGGATTGAAAATGTTAACAAATTTAAGTTCAGCATTTTATTTTATGAATCTCCATTATCAAAGGCTCGTTTAAAATAAATAGTCAAAGTATAATGAGACACATAAATCCAAAGTGACCAATTAATTTGCTTTAATTACCTCTCAGCGTGCTATAATTTCATACAAATTTTCTGCTATTGAATAAGATCGAAGAAAAGCTAAAATCAAATAGTCATAATAAAATAAAATGTGCTCAGTAGTGACTAGCTTCGTGAGGAAGTTCTTAGAGTTCTAGTGAGAAGATGTGACCTGTGGAGTTCAACCCTGTCGGATGTAGGCAGTAACTACCAAAAAAATGGGTGTGGTTTCCTAAAATCCCTAGATTGATTAGAGTTAGATGTAAATGCCGTTGGATGCCAGCGCAGTGGGTCAGAGGTTATGCGTTCAGGCGTAAGACCGAAAGTTCTGGGACCGGATCCTGCGAGGTACAGGAGTTGTGGATGCACACTGCTGATGAGTCCCATTCCAGGACGAAAAGACCGTCCAGTGCTTCTAGGTTTCTAATGCTGATCTAACAACAACTGATTGATGATTATAATGTGTAAAAACACTAATCTCCATAATTATAATTAAAATAAAATCTATTGACTTTGAATTTAATAAATTTCTGTCAAACCTTTTAGTTTACTACTCAGTAAATCCAAGTTTGTGAATATATTTCACTATGACTCGATATTTAAATTTCGTAAAAACTAAGTAGATGATGTAAAAATTCAAATAGTTAAAAAAAATATTTTAATCAGAGCAAGAACAACAAATTCAACCGAATAACTCATAAACTTATTTATTTTTTAATTTCAACTAAGCTGCTTACAACCTAGATACATTAGTAATAATTTTTTACTAAAACCAACCAATACAGCTAATTTATATCACACAGCATATCAGTGAAGATTTATTCGATTATTTTTACATCAGTTTTTCACGCTGTACTTGTTTTAATCTGCTAATCTATCCATTTTTTACTGTTGTCATTACGTAATCGCTAACATCAGTTTTTATATTCCAGAAACTTGAGTCAATAGGGTTGTTCAAAAAACATCTGGAATTTTTACACTAGTTAACATATAAATATCTGAGAATATATTTATAGTCCTTTCATATTTGATGCCTTTACTTGAAACCAGTGTACTTACTTTATATCATGTTAATTGAGATTGGTACTATTAATCATTACTTATGTTTCCGGGTTGTAAGTAGTAGGGGTGAAACCAAAAAAAAAAAAAGAATAATAAATGAATTCACATCATTCTGCTATGCCTGTTGTTCTTCCTCTATTCAAATTTATAAATAGATAAAAACGGTATTGTATAAAAAAGGTAAATTTTTAGTTAATTTTATTAGCTAGTCGTTGTTACTATGAATATATTTATAGATTTAATGATTACGTAACACATTGTTATAATGTTACGAATAGTTTTGCACGTGAATACGAACAATTTTATCATTCTATCGTCTTTTGATTATTCCGTGTTATAGTACTATTAAAAAAAAATTTTTATAGATATTATACTGTTGGAATGTGTAGTGGATCATCTGATAAACATTTGAAAATGTCAAAATTCACCAGAATAGAATAGTCAATTATAAGCATTAGTTGACATAAAACAATGACTTTACTTGGAAATGCTCAAAATCTTAACTTGTATATTATGTACAATACTTTATTAATGAATTTAATATTTTGTATGAAAAGTGAAATTTACAGAATCAAATGGATTTGTCTCATTTTATGGAAACTTGATAGACTTTAAGTAAACTGTAATTTTGAAAATAATTAAGAAAAACGAATACTTTTTTTTGCTCCGTTGACTTTATTCTTCCTAGTTTACCCAATGGATTTCTTTTAGACTGTTTAAAGATTATCAAAGAGTATCATAAAAATGTGAAGACATTCAAATGAATGTTTACGATTTTTCATGAAGATTACTAGAGCAAATCCCTAAATGAATTTTTTGAGATTTATATAGATAAACGAGAATATCCAGGATTATTGTGAGGAAAAAATTGACTGAATTAATGTCTATTCGAATCATGACTCTCTGAAACTTCTTGCACTAAATCATTTCAATGATACCAAGTTAAGATTAGTAGAAATTAAAAACATTTTTTTATGACAAATACATGCATCATACAGCTTTGAATATCATTGAAGAGAAAACTTTCTACGGTTGGATTGTATTTATTTTTTTTTTGCCTCAGTATACAATACTTTACCTGCATAAAGTTGAGCTTAACTAAGAACTATAAATATACGATTTTAAGGCAGTAAAAATAAGTTACTAATATTATTGAGAGCGTGAATCGATCAATGTTAAACCATCATTAAAAACCTGGAAGTATGGAACTCATCAGCCGTGAGCATCCACGACACAGCCGTCCAGTGCTTCCCGGTTTCTAACCATTGCATCGGCACCTGAACTAGTGATAGGGAGTGAAGTAGTCGAGCGAGTAGACCGCTTCACTTATCTGGGGAGTCTCATCAGTGCTGATGGCCTGGTGACTGACGAAATCTCAGCACGGATACAGAAGGCTCGATTAGCTTTTGCCAACCTGCGTCACTTATGGCGTAGGCGAGATATCCGTTTTCTGACTAAAGGACGAGTGTACTGCTCCGTCTTACTTTACGGCTGTGAAACATGGCCATTGAGAGTAGAAGATATTCGTAGGTTACTGGTTTTTGATCATATGTGTCTTCGAAGCATTGCTCGTATATCCTGGGACACCCGAGTGAGCAACTCTGTTATTAGGAATCAGATGCTAGGTAAGAATGGCAGATCAATAGATGAAGTGTTGAAACTTCATCAGTTGAGGTGGTTGGGACATGTGTTGCGTATGCCTAACCACCGACTACCTCGACGAGCTTTGTTTTGTATTGTAGGAATAGGTTGGAAGAAAGTTTGGGGCGGCCAAACCAAAACATGGCAGAAGTCTATGAAGTAATTGAAGAGTGGACTTAGCCATGTTGGTAGTTGTCGACTTCCTGGTAGGTGTCCGCGAGATCGTAATAATCGATGGTTAGATACCCTGAATGACATGGCTCAAAACCGTTTGCGATGGCGCCGGTGCATTTATTCTCTGTGTTCTCTCAAATTCTAATCTTCTGAATTCTTCAACTCCTCTAGTTTTGAATTTCTAAACTTTTCTCACTGCATCGTATTTCTTGAATATCTTCTAATCCTAACCTCTCCAATTACTTCTAATACCTTTACTACCTCTTCTACTATTGGATTTGAATTGACAATTATATCTCTGTGTTTATGTGGTATGGTAACATGAACTGATGTACTTACGTACGAAGTTCTACGTTGCATCTGACTGACTGACTGGTTTCTAACCATTTTTCAATATTGATCAACTCAACACTCTTCACAACCCTATAATGAAAATTGCTAGTAATAACCAATTCATTGCGTTCAAAGCAAATAATATGATAAAAGAGAACTTCTTTTTTATGAGATTTGCTTTCAGTTTTACACATTTGTATAGAATTATAGAACTTTCAAAATGTTTATTGTGAAATGGTTATTGAAATTAATTTCCCTTAATTAGTTTAGACAATTTGATAGCAAAAACATCATTCTACTGAGTTAGATGAATTCATTAAATTTAATAGATTTGTATCAATTCAATACTACTTAAATACATCATTAGGTGACAGGGATAGAAAAGACAAATAAATTTATATTTAGGACGTTCAAAACAGTAGAACCTTAAGTATTAAAGGGAGTTATGATGAATTAACCTTAAAGGTAATAAATATCTTCTAATGGGTGAGATAATATAAACTTTATAAAGAAATGGCAGTGATGTAACTAAATGGTAGGTTATGTTGTTCAGAATGTAAAAACGATGAAAAAAGAATTTTTTTCAAGTAATTGAGATCATTTGGAAAACTGTTGGAATAGGGTCAACTGGATATTCGTTTCCTCCTCAAATCAGTCTATTGAACAATGCGCACACATGATTTTAGTAAGAATTCAGCTTTGAATCTGCAAGTCTCATGGTGTGTTCGCCTCTTTAGACTAATGAGTCAGAATTGATTGATTGAAATTTCTGATTGCTTAATTTATTGGATATTGTGATTATCACCCGTTTTGATCAGTGGTGATTGTCTCACTTCTCAAATCGTTAAACTTCAGTGGAGACGAAATCTCCCCATAAATCTGGTAATCTATCAGGAAACTGGTCACTAGTGTGCTTAATAATCGTACAAATAATATTAAACCGCAACAAAGGGATGTTAACATAATATCTACAACTGTTTACCAAATACATACAGCTGAAATGAACAAGGAATGCACAATAATTAAAACAACACAATAAAAGGAACAATAATTTGTTACATCGTGAATATGAGAAGCTAATTGTAACAGATGTGTTTTTCTTCATTGAAAGTCAATAACTGAAGTGATTCAGTAAAGTAACATGATAATGAAAATAATTTTAAATAAAAATAAATAGTTTCTTTATCGAAAACATTCAAAGGATTAACAGAATAGACGGAATGTAGATTGCAGTGGAATTTAGGATACGCGTTTCATCCTGTTTGGTACTTGTTAGATGGATGTGTAAACCATTACAAATTAAAGGAAAAAGTAAATTAGAATAAAAGAATATAGTCATTGATTATGATTATGAAGATGCAGTAGTTCCAACATATTGTTGTTGTACAGAGAACTCGGGCTTAGTTTCGTGGATATTATCATGCAAACATGAAAATCAGGTAATATTTAGAAATATGTACACATTTTATAAAAAAACATCAAAATTAATCAATTAACTAAAAGTATTTAGGAATAAAACTTTCCGTTGTCTTCCTTGCTACTCATGTGGGAATAATCTAAAATCTGATTGAAATGGAATTTTATCAAAGGCAAATTATTTTATTTCACATGAATAGAGATTGTCACAAAACCAACCACGTAAAGAAATTTATCGTAGATCCATGAAAAATATAGGTGTTCAGTGGTTGAATATGTTCATTAGGAAACCCTGTACCTAGATGTCGTAACATTTAACGCTTGTCAACAAGGTGTACCTATAATCTTAAGGGAAGTGATACTCTCTGTGAGACTCAGATTCACCTTACTCAGCTTCATAACCTGACACGCTCCTACTAAGTTATCGACATAATGAGTACATTGCATGAGATATTGAGTTGCTTAGACTAGTGATCGAATCGTAACTTGATTGATCACATATGATCAGCATTTAAAAGATTTTCCATACATGATATTTGTAACTATTCAGACACCAGTTACTTGTAAAAAGTAAAGTTTCCCGTTTTTAACTGAACTACTGTTCGAACTACAAATATTTTTCAAGTTTATGTCAACAGATAATTGTCTAACTAAATGATGACCTATAAAAGTATTCTTTGAATACTGAATGAATAACTTTGTTATGTTCCTGTTTAGTATTTTTATCAACAAATTGGATGTGTATTAAAAATAATTATTAGATTATCAAAAAGACAAGTTAATTTACGAGAAATATATTTCTTTCCAATTTTATTTAAATTAAGGTTTCCATTTTCAGTAAGCGTATTTTTCCAAACCTATGAAGTTCCATCCATAAAGCAAATATAATTATTCTACATGCAAACAGATGAATGTGATCCGTTTTTGTTTTGATCTGAACAGCAGATATATAGATTAATGTATTTGCACTTCTATGATGAGAACATCAATCCAACTGGAATACAAAGCCTTATAAGTTCACAATGAAAAAGGGAATGAATAATATTCAGCCAATTTCTTGACCTACTTCATTCATTAAATTCTAAAGTGATTGTTTCAAAGGGAATAATTAGTAAATGAACAGTTTCATATCCTCTTTAGCTAAGTGTTTCGTAGAAGAAAGGAAAATTTTATGCATAGTGTATACTAGTATTTAATGTATGTTTATGGGATAGATTGGGTACAACGTAGATATTCTTCGAGGTAATATTTCCCGGAAAATAACTTAAACTATTTCACTAGAATGTTTATCTTAAGATGCTACGCGTTCTGTTTCACAAATATATTTTCTTATTTTTTACTCCAAGTTGGTAGTTTATTGAATTTTCCCATCCTTATAAATAACCATTCCACTGTATAAATATTTATGAATGTCTTTCATTATCAATGATAAGGTTAACAGTATGCTGGAATTTAGTTATTGTAGTGTTTCTTTCTCTGAGCTGGATGTTATAGTTGTGGAGCTTTCATTGTTCTTCTGAACAACATCATCAGCACAAACGTCAGATAGCAGAAGTGAAGTATTCGAATTGCTTCACGTTTGGCCCGTAACTCTGTTCTGTTAATCTCGATCTTGATCGTTTACTGTTGATCTTAAATCATTCACCTGAGCTACCGATTTTCTCCACCGTCTCAGAATTTACTTATCTAAGATTATGCTAGACAAGTTAGTCTGTTTATGAGTAAATTCTTGTTAAGAATTGAATGTATGCAAAGAAAACTTTTTAAAAAAACATTCATTTTATTCCATTGAAAAAGGGATAAATAATACGAAAACGTTGTTACTGGAATTTGAAAATATATTTTGTAGACTGAACTATACATGGATAATTTACACTAAAGACGAATATATGTTCTTTTAATTTGACATTAACATTATAATGTGTTATATATATATATATATATATATATATATATATATATGTATATATTACAATATTGTACATATGTTCTGAATGATCATGATATGTGAATCTAATCTTTACTATTTGTGTAGATTTGTATCACCAAATGAAATGATCAAAGATAAAGTTAGTAGTTTTGATTAAGTTATGAAAATATCATTTGTTTATGAAATTAGAGAGGTGTACAACGATCTATTTCACACGTATGAAATTTGGGTATAAAATTATATCTATGTATTTGTATATAGAATTTTGATATGGTTCCAGGAATATTTTACTTTAATACAGAAACTAATTTATGCAGATCGTACACTTTAAACAGGTTAGCTGTTATGGAGACTTAAAAGCTTAGTCGATAAAACGTTCATGTTTAAGGGGAAAGGTATTGAGTCTCAGTGTGATCATTAACGCTGAAATATAGGTCCTAAATAGGAGAAGACATCAGTCCAGGACTCCAGTTCTATACAAAATCTAAATTTACATCTACAATTCATTCACTTATCCTCAAACACGTTCTCACAATATTTTTTAACTGGAATCATTTTTTTGGGTTGCCTATTTCACATCGGAGATAGGTGATGGTTAGTACTGGAATCCAGGACTCGCATTTCTTCCTGTATGGAACTCGTCATCTAGATGTGCTTGCATGACAGAGTTGATATCCTCTCTGAGAATTAAACCCAGTATTGTTTACTTCAACCATCATCGCTTTATCCAATTAGGTACTAAGTTCAGATAGCCAGTGACTTGTGCAATAAGGTGAAGTCAAATGCATTTTTATTGGTAGTTTGAATCTTCTAATTGATAGATAGAAGTGTGACTGATCAGTCATTTTATCGTATGTGCATTCTGTTTAGATCGCTTCAATATTGCCATTTAATCACAATCGAACAGTAATGGGTTCGAGTCTCGGAGTAGACAATGCTTGTTACTAAATGGCCATATCATGGTGATCCGAAAAGGAGGCCAAAAGAGACCAACCACTTGCAATCATAAAGATCAGTGGGAAGATTCAAACAACTAGTACAAATGTAGTAAACTTTCATAATAGAAAAATGGAGGGATTAAGAATTAATCCGAACTCTTGTGTTTAACTGACGCAACGGTTGTGCTGTTTAAAATAAGACAGATCAGATTAATAATGCGGTACGTTCACGTTCTAATGAATTATATCCCTATCGGGAAAAAATTAGATAAGAAATCAATAAATATACAATAACTACTGAAATATGTTAATTTGGCGACTGTAATTCATTCATAAAATTAAAAAATCTTTAAACGGTTTTCACGCGTTCTTTAAATCGGTACTTGGCTATTTAACAAAACTGATCGATATTGAATAAAAAGAAAGTCAATACAAAAATCGTCAAACTGTTTAGCGAATTTCAGAATATACTTATGGTCTGACCTTGGTTAGAAAACTAATCAGAATACAATGGACAGATGTTCCATTCTAGGTACTCGCCTTCTTGAAAATGCTCACTCACGATCCTATGGGGCTTAAAATCAAGATATTTGAGCCTTTCTCAGTGTGTTTAACCTTAAAACCACTTAGCAGGTATCTGACAGTTTGAATTTTTCAGATCGATTTGAATGCGGTCCACTAAATTTTGGCACAGTGGTCTAGTAATGACTGTCTCCCTAAAACGCTTGAAGTTTCCGGGATAGATTAGTAATAGGATCTTAGATGACTAGTGTAAAGGAGCTCTACATTTCTTTCAAACAGCTCTCCAGTATTTCCTAGTTTTTGAAAATTCTTTACCAATAGCTATTCCTTATCGAAAGTGATTTAAAAATTGTACTTATCTCTAAGTATTCCTTACCAACTAAGCATTAAAATAAAATATTTCCATCGAAATGTTTTGTTTTTCATGATGACTTTTGTTGGTGATGAATATTTTACTGATGTTATAGGCATCAATTATCAGGAAAATTAGCTACTTAATACGATGAACATTCAGCTCAGAGAACGAAACATCACCACACTCATCCACCTGAGCTACAAATTTTCTCCACCATCTCAATATTATGAGCAAAATATTACCAAAAACACTGATCAATACAGATAGATAATCGAGGGTTTTATCACATTAATTTATTCTAAGCTACAAATTGTTTACAGTCTTTACCGTTCAAACTAATTTTTTACAATATTTACAGGCAGAGTTTTTGAGCTTTTTGTTTTTACACATTTGAAGTAATCAATCAGTCGTTGCTAGACCACCATTAGAAACCTGGAAGCACTGGACGGCCGTTTAGTCCTGGTATGGGACTCATCAGCAGTGCGCATCCGAGACTCCTGCACCTCGCAGGATTCGAACCCGGGACCTTCGGTATTTCGCGCGAACAGAAATAAGCACAAAAAGTTTTTAAAGTTGTAGTCAATCTCTTCTTTTGGCTTGAATTGTTGTCTTAATCTCCCGAATACGGTTTATGCTACATAGTATGGTTTTGTCATTGAAAGCATATTTATCGTCAGAAATGACCATTTTCCCCTCTGTTTATCTTTTTCTTATGTTCTGTTTTTCCAATTTTAGTTTTGGTAAGTTTGTCGTAAAAGTATAAAATAATAAATGTGCATTGAACACTCACAAACAGAAATGTGTGTGTATGTAAGTAGGCGAGAGTAGAAAACTACTTGAAAATTGAACATCGAGTATGTTGTGAATTTATAATGTATACAGTTATTTCCTGTTTTGAAATCGAAATGCACCTAATAAATAAACAAACCGATTGTACAATTCAATTACACTTTATTTTCATTCGTTTTTCTTTTAAATCAATTTTAAAGGCAAAAACAAAATAGAAAAAATACAATAACAAAATAGAAATGATGAAATTTTAGTTAAGAAAATTTTCTGTCTTTTATTTTATTATGCATAGCAGTAAAAATAAATGAGAGTTTTTCACAGTTCAGTAATTCACTAGTTATGCATTTTTTTTGTTTTACGTTTTATGAAAAAAACAAAGAAATGGCATTGAATTATTTTCAAAACAATTTTCTATGTGGAAATGATTGTGTAAACTGTTGGGGATGTTAGCTCCCCAGAAATCACTTGATAACGGTCCTAATTTTGGAATTTTGTGTTTTCGCGAATTGGCTGATCAGTTGGCCTTGAGATTACAGTTCCCACCAGGAAAATCCTTGATTGTTATTAGTTGATGTAGTATTTGTGTACGCTATTTTTGTGGCTCTCCGAAGGACGTTTCTGTTATGTATAAATAAGCTCGATTTGTATGCTTGTCAACCTTATATTTTCTGGGTGCTTGTGGAATACACTTTCTACGCCATATCAAGATTTTTGATATCGTTTGTAAAGCCGAGGATATTCGAATCATAATAGTCAATCATGTCACTGGATTAGTGGTCTTCGATCTCGTTTACCGACTAAGGTGAGCTCGTCATAGTTTGAAGCATATCAACTGACGACCATAACATGATCATAATAGTGAAAATGAATAACAGCAACGAAATTGCTAATGGAATCGATTAGATTCAGTTTATTGACTTGACAGGCTAACATTTAAACTTAGCAGTTAAAATGAAGACCTGATCTCAATCGGTTGTTGCGTCCGTTTTGATAAAGACAAGAGGGATAGTTTAAGCGATAAGAGCATTATGTTATTTCACCTTCATTTGACTGTATTGTAAGTTAAGCAGAATGAAAGATTGATTTATGACCAATGATGAACTTATCTGTATATAAAGGCGATTTCACGGTATGAACTGAAGTAAACTGAACAACTAGTGAACACTGAAATATTCTATAAGCTGACAGTGGTGCTTATTTTAACTGTCAGAAAAGATATGCTTTTGTAAAATATAATCGTTTTCATTTTTTTGTTTATTTAACTGTTTTTTCGTTAATTTCTCCCTTCAAGATTAGTTTGTGAATGATTTTTTCCTAAATATACTTTATTCTATAAGATAGCTGGATTTTAAAATCAGATATGATGAAGTCGAAAAATCTCTACATAAGTCTTTAAAGTATTTCAGAAATTACAGTTCTTTTCAATGGAACAATAGAGATTCTGTCTGTTCAGATCACTAATGGACTTAAGTTAAACAAATACTAAAGATCAGAAAGCACTGGAAAACTATTTAATTCTTGTACATGATTTAGTGGTGGGCATGCACACCACTAGGGACAGAGACTAGGAACTACAGACCTTCCTAGCTTTGATCAACTCACGATATTGGAAAACCATCTTTCAATGTACTTGGTAGGTAACTACGTCACAAGTGATACGGTTGAACACTACTGAAAACGACTACTCACTAGAACTCCAGAAATTTCCCCTTAAAGTTAGTCACTGACGAGCATTCGAAGTTTGTTTATGTCATTAATATCAATCAATTTCCACAAACTTTCATAATGAAAGTGAATTTCAATGATTTTTAAAGGGATATTTTGTGATATAGAATAAGAAGCGATACTTTGGTTACAAGAAAGTATTATATATTTACGTGTACACTTAAATTTCAATCTAACAAAAGGCGTTTGAAGACTGAGTTTCAATTCAAGACAAGAAACCATTGATATGCCTCAGATTTATTGAAACTCCCTACGTAGTGAAATATTCTTATACACATGTATATTTAATCAAATCACTTAGTACTAACATATGAATATGTATTGAAAACATGTCATCAGTTACAAAAAAATCCTGTGCTTACAAAAATACATGACTTATCAGTTAAACCTAGAAAATGATTATCAACGGTTAACTTGGTAATCTCAACTAAATGAATCATTGGGTGGGTTGTTAATAATAAAAATAATACTCTCTTATTATTATCCCAAAGAGTATAAAATTTAAAAAAATCTCTACCCAAGCATTCTAACTATTCCCATTTGAGTCGTTTTTTATCGGTTATACTAAATAAACGGTATAGCCTATGGTTTAAAGTACCTGATCGCTTAATAATCATGTTTTAAATGAGACCGAATATTTCATCAGTAAATGTGGATGGTCTCTAAAAAAGTACATCACCTTGTTCGATACATGGTGAACTGTAATAAAACTTGCTACTTCAACTACTACTACTACTACTACTACTACTACTACTACTACTACAACTAGTACTATTATCAATCACATGTTTACATGCACACAAAAAACGTGCGTAACAGATAAAATTACAAGCTGATTTTTTAGTCTTAGAAAATTAATTTTATTATAATAAAATGTTATCGTTATTAATTAAACCACTTCGTCATGATTTCTTTCTGTTTAGTCTTTGCTACCATCAATAAGACAATAATGCATTAGTGATGTAAAGCTTCGATGAACAAGGCATAATATATTGATTCTAACAATGTGCGTGAGCAAAATGTTTTAATGTTACTGCAGCTGCTCAAAAAAAGAGATAAAAAATTGTTTTTGTTTAAGTAAATTTGTACATATGTTCATTAGCGTTAAGAGGTGGTTATTGATTCTATAATGACTGATATTAAGTTTAATTAATGATTAAAATCTTTTTCATGAAAACACAACATCTATTCACAGAGAGCTAAATTCACCAACATTACAGTCCAGTTTGATGTTAGCAGTTTATAAATCAAAATTTCATATAAAAAATCATCAGTAATCAACAATTAACCATAAAGAACCCGTTGTGTATTTATGAAAAGAAATTCATCATTTTCTAATTCACCATAACCAATATCATCTTTAAATCAGTTGGCAATGTCTTCCATAACCCATAACTAATTAGAACTTGAGATGAATTCCTTTCAACAACAGGGACAGAAATCAATGTCTATAGACTACGTCACTATGACGTCATTCAAAATCTCGTATGTTTATTATGTCTCTCAGTAAATAAAAGAATTTTCTCTTGATTGGTAGAAATTACTTATATATATAATGAAACATATTAATAGACCGAATTTTTAGCAATTTGTTTTTCAAAAAATATTTTCTTATAGTATTGTTGAAAAGAGAGAATACCAAAATTCCCTCCACTATTCACATGACACATTTTCACGGTTCATTAATTCTCAGGTTTGAAGTCTCAAGGGTAACCTAATGAAGTTGAGATATCCTATTAATGTATTAAATATATATATATATATATATATATATATATATTAATTGAACAATATATTCACTGACAATAGAATAAATATTATATTTATATTGATTTACTTTGAAGAAATGACTTGCATTAAGCCACTAAAACATCAGAAATACAAATTTCCTACTCATTGGGATATCACCATAAAAAAGAAAATAATTATCTTGTTTTAATTAACTGTTCACTCAATGTTCAATTCCTTTGAAACTATGCTGTGCAACCTTGGTACTGTTAACTACAAATATATTTAATGCTCTATTTCCAGTTTAACCATCTGTCATATCCCTAGAAGATGACCAAATAGGGAACTGTCGTGGTATTTATTTCTCAAAGATTCTTAGTTTGTAACAACAACTCAGCCAAGTTTTAGACATTTTTTTCCAAATAACCATATCAGTAAATAATATGCTTAAAAGATATGATTAGTTATGATGGAGTTTCTTTCTCTGAGCTGAATGTTTCGGTTGTGGAGCTTTCATAGTTCTTTTGAACAACAACAACACCAGCACAAACTTCAGAAAGAAGTGAAGTATTCGAATTTCTCCACAACCTAAAAACATTCAGCTCAGAGAACACAACTCCACCACAATTATCCACCTAAGCTGCAAATTTTCTTCACCATAGGATTAGTTAGTCTAAACCAGTCTGATTAAGGTAAACTTGTTATAATATTTATAAAAGTCAAAACTATTAAGTTGATTATAGTTTTGTAGTTTTTTAGTTCTTAAAGTTTCATATTTTCTTATGACTTTCATCAATTTATGAAATTTAATCAAGGTTAGTACTAAGACAAAAAAGGAAATGCTTTAAACAATCACAAATGTACTGATGTTTTTACAAAGTCTCATGATTATTTAATCTTAAATTTAATGAGGTCATTTTAAATTAAAAACAAATCCTAATCTTTGGTACTACTTAAATTTTTAATGATAAAATCCCAAAGTTTCAAAAATACTGAACTGTTTGTCGTTTGTTCTAGTTTGCTTTAAGTTGTGAATAGAGTGACATTTGTATATTTTATCACAGTTGATATGGGTTGGTACGTTTTATGAAGTATTATTTATGTGACAGATGTCATAGATACATTTTGACTGAAAATAATTGACGTAAAGCTGTGTATCTATTTTATGCTTGAATTCTATTATTAATAGATAATTGTGTCGTGTCAAAAATGCATTTTTTATTTGTCGTTGTTGTTTAAATCAATAGTCAGAATTTCGCCTTACAAGTGGCTATTTTCATGACAAAATCCACTAATTTGACAAATATATTATTTTTTTAAGTAGAAAGTTGATGCGTACTTGCTTCATAGTTGGTGACCAAACGTAATGGATAAATTGACCAAAAATCCACTTTTTACGGACTAAACTTAATCAGAGAACCGCCCAAAACCAGGTAAAACTAAACGGCCATTTTGCGACAGTGTGAACCCATAATCACAGACGACAATAAACTTATTAACATTAGATCTCGAGGTGACCAATATAATGCCTTCCAATAGCCTAGCTTTCCAACTTCAGTTAATTAATAACTTTACCAGACCATTATTCAATGTGATTGGTGATACTCATCTCACTGTTCGAAACGCTGAAGACTTCAGTGGAATCAAGTAACGGTCTATCATTCCTGGATGTATTAATCACCGAAACTAACACAGGAAAACTGGAGACTCAAGTATTTCGTAAGTCAGCCAACACAGACATACTTCTCAACTACGATTGCAACAACCCGAGGACTCACAAAGTCGGCTGCATACAAACTTTGTTCAAGAGAACGAAGACACTACAGCATATATGAAGCACTATAAAACGAGGAAAAGCATCTTATGACTATCTTCAAAAAGAACGGCTATCCACGCAACTTCATCAAAAAACAACTGAAATCATCGGCAGATGCAAAATTAAATACAGGGACCGATAAACGGATCATCCTGCCATACATAAAAGACATATCGGAATATACAGTACGACTAGTGAGAACATTTGGAATGGGTGTAGCATACAAACCAATATAATCACTTCAATCAACCACTTCAATGTAAACTGAAGGGCAAAATAACAAAAGAAGAAAAATCAAATATCATCTACTAAATAAATTGCTCAGATTGTGAAAAACACCGCGTAGGACAAAGTGGATGGCCTCTTCAGCTCCGTTTACGTGAACACCAAAGCAGTCAAACGCCACGACAATTCTTCGCTTATATCAATACACACCGACAATTAGGGACATACATTTGGTTGGAATAATGTGGAAATACTGTATAAGGGGAACACAAAGAGAACTAGAGAATTTTTAGAAGCTTGGCACTCGGCTCAAAAAGCAGTTAAGAAACACATCGACATTGACTCAATTTATCAACCAATCAGAAAAATCATAGGTGACATAAGATCAAGAAACAGATCAAAGGGAGGATCCAATCAAATTAAAGGTGCAAACAACCACAGGTTTAAGGTCTATCAAGATTGAGGTTAACAGAACAAGCTACAAATCAAACGTGGAAAAAACCGAATACTTCACTTCTGCTATCTGAAGTTTGTGCTGATGATGTTGTTCAGAAGAACAATGAAAACTCCACAACCAAAACATCCAGTTCCGAGAACAAAACGCCACATCAATCATCCACCTGAGCTACGAATTCTATTCACCATCTCAAAACATTGCTAAATTTCTAGGAATTTATGTTGTGATTAACGTGTGACAAAAACCATTTCAGAACAAAACAGGTATTTATAAGTAACTAATTCAGACGAAAATAATTTGTTAGACAGAAGATGAAGGCCAGTTTCTTTATTAATGATTTTAAACATGGACATTGAAAAAATCGAATAATTCAGTTACTTTATCATTGAGGAAATATTCAGTAAACCCAGTAATAATTTCTTAATTTAATTGTCTTGTATGCTAATTTCGTTGTTCAATATTTAGTTGTATTGTTGAACAAATATTGAGGAGGGCGTAGGAGGTGGAATGATATCAAGAAGAGAAGAAAAAAGTTGGACGCAAAAAAACAGACTAAAACTATTTTGCGTTTCTGTTAAGATAGTGAAAAATAAAACTCTCATTAAGACTTGTTGTGGTATACACGTTTTATTAGTGAAAACAGAAGAAAAAAGAATTGAACTTTGCATTTCAACAACAAATTAAAAAGACAGGACAGGAAATGATTAAAGTAGCTTAGATTAATGAGGGAGAAATTGAATTGGCTTTATTTTTCTTTAGAATATGTATATTTGAAGAATTTTTTTCATTTGTCAACCTAATTTCAGCTAGCTGTCGATTTAAAGTCAGGCAGTAGCAAAGATTTATTTCATCTGAGTACTGTACTCCTCATTAATGTACCTTCGTAACATTTCAAGAGCTCCAATCTTTTTGTTAAAGCGTTAAGCTATAGATCACGAAGTTAGTATATTCAATGTTTCCGAGTTTCATGTCGAGTCAATTCTAAATTTCAGTTCAGTAATATTTAGATGAGGTTGTTTAATTTTGATAAGAAATATATTTTCGTTCAAAGTTAACAGGCTTTAATTTTAAAAATTCTTTATGTGTTGTTAACAAAGTTTTCAAAAACGATACATGTATAAGCTTTTTCTCGATATCACACACATGAAAGACGGCGTGTTGAGGTATTTTGAGATTTACTTCCGCTTTTGAATGTGAATACATTTGATTAAGGGAATTGATTAAATGTATGAAATATTTCTTTGGAATTGTCTACTTTTGCTTCAGATAATGAATATACCATAGGGATTTATTCGATTATCGAATCGGACTTAACAGTGTCAAGGTTGATCTTCAGTCAATGTAATTAAAAGCTGAAATGAGTGTCAAGCAAAAATTTCGTTTGATTATTTTTATATAACGAACTGTTTGATCTAGAGAGAAGTATATTTGAAGTATGACAATTTAAAAATATATTGTCTGATTTAACGTCAAAATCAAAATGTTAAAATCCAACGAAAGAAAAACCAATGTTAGCATTTTATTTGTATATGCAAGTTTTATTATCACTTATGACAACAAAATTTAGCTTTACTTAATGTATATAAATTTTATTATCAATCTAAATGTTGGAAAATATGGCACTTATTTTCACAAGGATAGATATCATTAAAAATATGTGCTACTATTCCAAGCTTTTGATGTACATCTGACATTCAAATCATTCCTGAAGATGAAATTTTAAAGCTTTCATTTTTCAGCCTACAATATATGTACTCTAATGGGTATTTTCAGGCATTTTCTTCTTTCTCTAGTAAAAGACTATCATATTTAGTAACAAACACATTTATTGCTGGTGATTTCATTCAAGCTTGAAATTTCATTTCATTTACTTTTTTTGATCCCACAAATTGGGATGTGCTACAGTAGCTTGTTCTCAGAAGACATGATCAAATAACTTTCGATTGTTAAAATGTGATCTTTAATGTGTGCTGTTAGCTGAAACTTTTATCCATAAAATGAATAGACAAATCTTGGAAATGCTGGATATTGTATTTTTGTTGGACATTGAAAGTAGGATGGTTAACCTCACGCTCTGCATTCGTAGATAACAACTTAAAAATTATAGCACATTAAATTCAATAACATAAAGACTTGGTCTACTAGTTATACTACTGAATAGTATAACTGTATAATCCTATTTGATTACAACAAAGTAAATCAACAACAACACTAAGAAAAGTCAACCGTATTTCAGTTGTTCACATTTTTAAGTAACATTATTAGGTGGTTGTTTTTTTTATGCATCATTTCATTTCTGTCAAGAACCAGAATATTGAAAACAAGACAAATCATTAAAATACTGACAAAATAGTCGTGTGTATATATTTGTTATGAATTGTTTTGATTTTTTTCGCTCAAAAAATAAACAATTTTATGTCCTTTGTAATTACTTCTCCATAACAAACGTATACTATCTTAACTTGAAGCAAAAAATAATTTATTTTTCAAAATATCTGTCGATTGTTAACTTATTTCAAAGAAAACACAATATAGTTTAACTTTCTTCATAAGGACATATTATTATTATTCTTGTATTGATGAAAATCGTTAACAAAGAAGTAAGATTTTCTTCAATAAGTTAGGAGAAAGTCACTAGTTATTTACAAATTGGAATTTTTGAAAGGATAGTGATATCAAAGAATCGGTATAAATTGTCATGAAGCAGCTGGTTAGTTTGAATTATTTGAAATTGAATTGGTTCATAAATTCTGAGTATCGGGTAATTTTTTAAATCATTTTAGTGAAGGTAAATGTTTTACTTTCAGTAAAAAAATACTGCGTAAACGCTACAATCGAAGAAACTGGTGAACTGATTGCTAAGCTAGTCTGTTGATAAGGATCTTTTCAGAATATGTATAAGGTGGATTTTTTGAAATGAAATTCCAAACACTCATTAACCTGAAAAAAAGATCTATTCGGTTGGGAGCGAATAGTAAGCTTTTCTCATGGCTTGATTCTTTTCATCATTGATAGTGTTGTTCTGATTTTCTATTCCGTTAATTATAATCGCCTTACAAAATTCTAAAAAAGAATAACTGTTTTAATACATAATCATTCATATTAAGTGAGATTAGAGATGTGTGATAGTCGATATAATTGCGTGATTGCAATTTTATTCATCATCTATGATTTGCTATTTCATTCAAAAGACAATTCATCAAATAAAGGTATTATAATACTGAGAAATGATAATTGTCAGCTGTTTTAAAATATATATATACATATATCGACCTTACTGTGATTTATTATTTCGATTGCATATTGTTTTGCAAATGTAGTTGTAGGAACCTGAGCTGATAAATATTCATAACAAGCTTTTGATATTGATTATGACTGAGCAACTCTTTCTGCATTTTATGTAAATAAGAATATAACTTAGTGAAAAAGAAAATAAAAGAAGTTCAGACAAATCTACAAAGTAAACAAAACTGAATATCAACATACCGTTAAAAATAAAAGTAGAAGTAATATTTTCTATCAAGTTTCCTCAAAATTTCAGCAATAATCATAGTTGTTTTTTTTAATAAAAATGTAAATAAACGAACAAGAGAAAAACAAAATGCGGATTCAGGAAAAAAGAAAGAAAGCAAAAGGACTTGTTGTTTTTGATGAAAGAAAAAACTTCGGCTAAAATTAAGCAGATCACAATTTACGAATACTGTCCTCTTTTTTTCTTTCATTGATTGCTTTGTGTTTCTCCATTTACTGTTTTCCTTATTTCTGAACATAATTAAACACACGTTTAAAGTTGGAATAATTCAATTAGGTTTTATTTTCAGAATCCTACTTGATACGAATGGAATAGAAGTTGAAGTGTTTAATCTAATTCAACATTGCTTGTAAAATCAATAAAATTATTCATGAAGAGCATTAACGAGATTTCTATCACATATATTCCGATTTCATTTATTCAGTGAAATTTTGTGTACTTGATCACTGATATTGGAATTCGTAGTTTTTATCATTTTATTAAGTGAAAATTTGCAAAGAAATTTAATTTAAAGACTGTTTTAATTTCATGAATTGACTTTAACTAGCCAATCATGTGGTATCAGATAATTTTAGTTCGAGTTTTCTGAGAAGTAACCATATATGATGTTATGCTAAATCTAATCTAGTATTTTAAATTTTTTTTTGATGCTCGATATTTCTTGATAACGGTATTTGGGACACATTTTTGTCGTGTTTTGAACTCATCAGCTGGATGCTAGCTAATATTAACTCTGAGGTTTCAGCTAAGTATTTTTCACTTTAGATACTGCTGTATTGTTCACTCGGTTACTATGTTTACGTACCCACTGCCTTATGAGATAGGTAAGGTAAAAAGGGACTGGTCAATTTTAGGCCTTGATAACACCAGCGGAAAACAGGCTAGCCCTCACAAACACTGGGATAATAAAGTTGCATGATGTATTTGGGTGTTACCTTTTAAAAACTGATTTTTACTCAACGATTTCCAAGGTTACTCCGAATAATCAATTGATTGTCAATTTTTATTTAAATCCGGTTACTGGAACCTCAACAGTTTATTTGAAAGTTAGTTATTAATTATTAATATGTTTTTGATTTAATGAAATAAAAATGTGACAATTAGTCCGATATAATTTTACTTATTCATTCTTTAAAGAAGATATTTATTGTTTTTTGATCGTATAATATTTCTTTAAATTAATACACTGATAAGATGAACAATATTAGAGTATTTACCAAATATTTCATGAGTTATGAAGCAATCATTATTGTAAGATTTGAATTTTCTGGATTTCGTTGTTCCTTTTTGAACAGATATAAATCATAAAATATGATCGTCTGTCCCTACTTAGTTTCGAAGTTATTTCTACTTAATATTAGTTTCTCATGTGAACTATTTTCAAATTAAATAGTCTCCACAACTATTCCATCAAAGTAAACCTTTTAATTATTGTAGCACTTTTTTCAATGAAAGTTGTGCTTCCGCTGTGTTCAGTTGTCATTTTGGTGTTGTCAACTTCCCTGAGTTAGATAATTTGGCTGCAGATCTTTCATTTCCTTAATGTCATTACTTTGTTTATGTTCAAGTTATCTTATGAGTTATTCACAAGTGTTGAATTAACTCGTCCTGGTGGACTTATTTGTTATACAATTATCACCCTAAGTTTATTTGAGCCTTCATTGAATTGACTTTTATTAATATTTGTATAAAATACCTTGAGAAGTATATGTGTAACCAGATTGTTCGAAATGTATAACGAAAATACATATTATTTTTCAGAACAACTGAGTCTTCTGATTGTTCCATCAAAACTTATAAACAGGCCTCGGTGTTTTGAATTTTTGAACTTATTTGTACTTGGCTTCTGTCACATTTCTCATCATCTTCATTGGTTGTTTTTATTTATGTATTCACTTTATTTTCAAATGTTTCTCATCTGGGATCAATTGTTTTTAAATGTTTACTTTCTATAGAATGTTGCTTATGAGTGAAACTCAATCATAATGTAATGCAATTAATCTAATTTTACGCTTGACTCTTTATCAAAATGTTCATTTGACACGATATACAACTTTAATAACAGATAACTGTTTGTTTTTATAGATGAATTTATGTTTATAAAAGTTTAGTATTTATTTTCTTTAGTTTAATTTACTATCTTCCAAGTGTATTTAATTTAAACTGGAAAGACATATTTATTCATGATTAAAAGGTTGAAAAATATTTTGTTTTGTTAATCCAGAATTTTTGGTAAACACATTGTTTATCATCAGTATAGCGTTGTGAAGATTGTTAAGTTTTACAGAAATCACTAATCGATCAGTGTTAGACCACCATCAGAAACTTGAAAGCGTTGCATGGCCGTTTCATCCTAGTATGGGACTCATCAACAGTGCTCATCCACGACACCTGCATGCGGCAACCAAAACCAGGACCTTCGGTCTTTTGAGTGGACGCTTAACCGTATCAAACTAATTATCAGTTAAGTGAAAATGTTTTAAAATTAAACATCAAAGATAGAGGTAATGAGGAACTCTGAAGATATGAATTTCAGAGAACGCAAAGAGTGGATGCACCTGAGCCATTTCAAACGATTCTAAGCCATGTCATTCAGGGTCTCTAATCATCAATTAATATCATCTCGCGGACTCTAACCAGGTAGTCAACACCTACCAGCCTGTCTCAATCCAATTGACATTGACTTACCGGATTTGTACCACGTTTTGGTTTGGCGGCCCCTAACTTTCTTCCAACTAACTTTTACACAACGAAACCTCACCTATTTAGGCACTCGGTGGTTGGGTAACATAAGTTTCAATGCTTCATCTACTGAACTGAAGAGTGCGGGAACACCATTCTTTTCTAGAAGCCAGAAAAAAGTTATGTAACGTAGAATAGCTCAGTAAAATTTATCAGTAATAATTAAGGTATTAGATTTTAGTTCTTCTGTCCCTCTCTCTCTCTCTCTCTCTCTCTCTATATATATATATATATATATATATTTATTAGTCAAATACTACACAGAAGTTATATATATATATATATATATATATATATATATAACTTCTGTGTAGTATTTGACTAATAAATCAACATTTTGCCGATTACCAATGAGAACATTAAATCATCATACAATTACATTTAAATTTGATGATGTGAATTTATTGCTTATTGTTTATTTCCTAACAAACACTGATAAATCATTGTAAAGTACTTTTATACAATACGCTGGAAGAAATAAGAGCATCGTCAGTTTAAAAATGTTTGAAATTATTTGAAAATACATAATCATGTGACTAATAAATAATTTTAACAATATAAGAATGAGTTAAAGCTTAAATTTATAATTTTTAGAATAATTTTACGATACACACTATTTTGAGTCATTTAGATTAATGAATATTTATTTCACAAATCTTAGTCTGCAATGATGAAATGATAATGAACAAGAGGCTTTAAACTTAAATCTCGCTCGACTTTTGACCAGAATCATTCATCATCTATGCAATCAGTGTTATTGTATTATTTCTCTTAGTTAGTAACAGTTTTACAAATATAACTAACTACACAACCGTTTTTTATTTTGATAACATATATTTAGATAATATTCAAATTGAAAGACAAGTACAAGTTGTCGGTCACAATTTTCAAGTACACAGTTATCGATCACCTCATTTTTGTGATTACTGTGGGGAAGTATTATTTGGTTTGGTACGTCAAGGTTTACGCTGTTCAGGTGAGTGTTAATATTTTATTAATGCATAAAGTACTTAACTGTATATTGTATATTCAAGTCAAGTTTTATATATTAGTTTTGTGAAGAGTTATGATGGTCAAGGATTTTACAACTTTTTAAAGGAACTTTGTAATTGCAGACAATTCTAGTTGTCAGGTTCCTGTAGACTTCATATACTCTCAGTTAGATCAAATATTATGGTTTGAAATCACCTTTTACGTACTGTTTAATTTTTTTAAAATCAGTAATCAGCTTCTAGTAAATTAGAATTCAGCGGGAGCTTGCCTTCTTGTTCGGAACACGTCAACTGAATATACCTACACCCCAATAATAATGTTCACACTGATAATTCGATTTGGTAAATTTGGTTTCATGTATAAACACGTTATTGATTGTACTACAGATTCAAGATACCCATTAACTTTTACAGCAACCATGAGTTCTATTTTTAATAGTGTTTATATATACCTCAGTAAAGAAAGATATGTACAACGAAATGGTAATATTCGGACAATGTTTTCAGGAAGTACACTCTCTGGCAGAGCCTTATCCATTTCAGTTTGGAATACTAGATATTAACTATTGTGAATTATTTGATTTACCCTAAGAATTCTGATTCCTTAATCCTGGAGTATTTTATAAACCAATAGTCAATGTTCACTTTCAACTATAAATGAAGGAATAAATATTTTTATTCCGTATTCTTACACAAACATTACTTACTTACTTACTCTTGTTATCCCCAGTGGAGCATAGGCCGCTCACCAGTTTTCTCCAACCAACTCTCTCCTGGGCTTTCGTTTCTAGTTCTTTCCAGTTTTTTGTTCATTCTTCTCATATCTTTCTCTATTTCTCGGCATAATGTGTTCCTTGGCCTTCCTTTGTTCCTTCGTCGTTGAGGGTTCCATGTGAGGGCTTTACACAAACATAGTCGTATATTTAAATTGTTCATATTATCAAACAGCTGTTCCGCAAAAAATAGCTTCATCTCAGTTCACCTAAAACTTTGTATGTAAAAAAGGATAATAAACAAACAATCAATTCATGTACATTTCTCAGAAATTTTTCTTTTTATCGCTCTCACAATTTCTGACTTCTTTTGAAAAACAAAACAAAACAATTCGTTATCGTTTGCGTGTTTTCAAACAATGGAGCTTTCATGTTCCCTAAAACTTATAAGATGTTAGTTGAATTCGTATGAAAAGAGAAAAACAGTACACTTTTCATGTTGTATTTTACAATTAAACTCAATCATGCTTTATGATGAAAAGAAAAAAAAGAGGGAAAAATCAAATGCTTAACTTGTTTAACTTGTTTTAAATTGATCAAACATTTTCTTATCTCAACATGTAATTTAACATGTAATTTATTTTGGCTATTTAAGTTTCAAAGAAATATTCATCTTGTATGATTTATATTTCACAGCTTTCTTTTTCCGCTTATGTTTGTTAGTTCTTGTTTGTTTATGATCATCGTCAAAATTATTGAACAGCATTAAATGGATGATTTAAAAAATTCCAGATGGTGTGATGTAAGCTGTGAAAGTTAACAATCTGTCTAAGCCCCTTATATGTTACTACTAATATGTATTACTAGTAATGAAAGAGATGATTTCAGTAGTTCCACTAAGGACTTTAAACATGTCGAGTGTTAGGTTGTTACTCATTAACAGAATTAGAGTATAATTTCTTAAGATATTGAATTAACTAAGGTTAATTATGGTGACAGCTGAATTTCCAACCATCGGTATAAAAAGTAAGCGATTGCCAAGAAACCTTGCAGGTATATGCGCAATAAAAAAATGCCCCTTCAAAAGAATTAAACAGTTGTCTATTATTTTCTGCTTTTCATTTCCTGACTAACCAAACTTAGCTGTTAGGTTAAGTGATGAAATTCCCAACTTCATATACTGAAAGGTAACTTGGGTTTAGGACTAGATTGAAAATATTCGTGGAAAAAGTTTTTCTAACGGATTCATAAAAGAACAATTACTTTCTTGTTCGTGGTGGTGTGTCGTTCCCTGAGCTGGATGTTTTGGTTGTGAAGCTTTAATTGTTCTTCTGAACAGCATCATCGGCACAAACTTCAAATAGCAGAAGTGAAGTATTCGAATTTATCCACGTTTGACCCGTACCTCTGTTCTCCTAAACTCGATCTTGATTGGTTGCAGTTGACCTTAAACCTGTCGGTATTTGCACCATAGGTTTTTATTGTATCCCCATTTTGATCTGTTTCTTGATCCTATGTCACCTATGATTTTTCTGACTGGTTGATAAATTAAGTCAATGTCGATATGTTTCTTAACTGCCGATGTGTTTGTTGATTGCTGATCGATCTGAGTGCCAAGCTTCCTGAAATTTTCTAGTATTCTTTGTGTTCCCCTATTCAGTATTTCAACATTGTTCCAATCGAATATATGTCCCTAATTGTTGGTATAAGTGAAGAATTGTCGTGGCGTTTGACCGGTAATTGGTGTCCACGTAAACGAAGCTGAAGAGGCCATCCTTTTTGTTCTATGTAGTGTTTTTCACAGTCTGAGCAATTTATTTAGTAGATGATATTTGGTTTTTCTTCTTTTGCCATTTTGTCCTTTGGTCTACATAAGATCGATTGAAGTGTTCCAAATTTTTGAAATATTTCAGTCTCATTATTCATATTGTTGATTCATAGAAAAATTCTGCCTCAGTGATCCACAGAAGAAAGTGGCTACAAAATGTAGCAAGCCTTAATCTTACTTAAGACCAAGTCTTAAATTCTTTCTTTTCGTACTATTCTGAGGAATCAATGAATTAAAAAGTAGTTCTAATCTGTAAAAATTAACAAACTTTAAATCAATCTTATATTAGTGAATCTAAAAAAATTATACAGAAACCATGTGAGATTCCATGTATGATGATTGATTAAAAAAAGCTGGAGTATACTTTCGTCTAATTGATGATTTCATGAATTTCACAAATATAATGTGATGAGTTAATTTTAATTATCTGCATAAGGACGTCTGTATTTATGTTGTGTGAATTAGGAATTCCTACTTGTTTTAAAAATGCTTCCTAAGGATTTATAGCAATTATCATCTTTGGAATAATTTTTATTCATGAAATGTAAAATCAAAACAAATATTCTAGGCAGATTTCACAAGTAGACAACGTAATGTAGTTAGTTTTTTTGTTTAACGATCCCTATCTACAATTTAAAGAATTGTGTTCGATTTTTTGAAATTGAACAGTTTCCATTGTTTTCGTTATCTGTTTTGTGAAGCAATTTTCACCACTAACTATTATCAACCAGAAAATCAAAAATGATTCAAGCAGCGTTAAATAAATGTTTGTTTTTCCAGTTTCGGACTTATCATTAGTTTGCAGCTGTGACTTTACAGAAGAAGATTGAACTCGGAAGATTTAATCATAAAGCTGAGAAACTGAGCTAAAATTTGATTATTCATAATTTCTGACTTTAAGTGTTTCAAAATGCAGTCCTGATTCGTATCTAGAAATGGGAGGATCCCTGTTAGACCGTAAACTATAAAGTCAATGTATATCAACTTCAGTGGTATTACATTAAACTTTGGTTACATTACATAACGAATGAAGTTGGGAAATAGAAGAGCATGTAATTTCAACTTAATGCCTAGGTGTTATTATTCTCTATTCATCATTTTTCAATGTATATTGTATTTATTCTATTCATGAAATATAATGAATGAACAAAATCTAATCAGTCCTTTTTTGGCTAAGATTGAATAGTTCTCAAATTCCACTTCAAATCATATTGAAGTATAAAAAAAAATTAAGCATACATTTTGTTTCAACTATTCACGTATTTGAACATGAAGATACAAAGAATAAAAGACAATAACAGAACAAAAAAAACAATTAAGCACTTTCTTTGTTGTTTTTTTCTGTTGTAGCGTTTTTATTTTTTCGTTTGCATAAAGAAAAGAAAAAAAAATCAACATGATTATTATTTTGTTCGTTTTTTTGGAAAAAGAAAACATTTATTCTTGTGTTAAATTGTCGATATTATTCTTGTCAATCAGTCAGTCAGTCACTCACAACGTAGAACTTTGTAAGTATTAGTAGTAATGGAAGAGATTAGGTTTTGAATTTATTATTCAAAAAGTATATATAGTCTAGTGAAATAAACTTAAAAAGTGAAAGATATAGGTAATGAAGAATCCAGAGGATTAGGAAGTGAGAATATTATTGTTCAATAAGTAGGTATAATAATATTAATAGTATTTCTAATAATTTATAGGTTCTGATAAACTGGTGCTAATCTTTCGCTGTGAATGCAAAAGTAGATTAAGATATTAATTCGACTCATATAAGTGATTGTTGAACAAATAATGACTATGATGATCATATGTTTTCTTTCTTGCTTACAAAAGAATTGCAAACAGATTTAAAGAGTAAGAAACAATTTTTATATCCGATTTTTTAGATTAACTAGATTCGACCTGACTTTTTTTGATAAAAATCAACCGACCAATCAGTCAGTGTTGCATAGCAAAATGTTTGTAACGAAACGGATAAAAATAAAATAATTATTTATTCTAAGTTATTATTTAATTATTGGATGAATTAATTACCGTATTAAGGTGAAATTTTAACTGTTCAATGTCACTTAGACATTTTAAAATGAACTGTTCATTAACTGTATATGAATTAGTATAAAATTGTTTTTGCGTCTTCTGTTATTCAATTTGATTCATTTATCTGTCTGTTCTGTGGAAACACTAAACAGTCATAATTAGCTTTCTTTGTAAAAATATAATAGTTTAATCATTTCAATTAGTGATGCAAGATTTAAATTATATTTATGATTAAGTCAAATGAAAAAAATATCAGATTATGCAAAAAGAGAAACTAGATCAAAGTTGACAAAAATAATATCACTTTAAGAGTTTGTTTATAGTGAATAGATTTTATGAGGTTCTTGTATTTAGATAATATTTAATCAATTTATTCAAGAAACCCTTTCAGCCAGCGCTGCTTTATAAATGATACAAGATCTTTTGTTGTATAATGGTATATATGGTGTTTAGATAATTATTTATTATCTAAACGAGCATCTAACAACACCAGATAGTTGGTTTTCGAAATAATTGATGACACTCAATATAAACAGCTTTACAGTGTAGTGATTTTTTGTGGTCTTAAAACACATTCTGTCATACAAGTATCATGATTGGCTTATTTTGCTGATACCAACTGAATCTGACAGATAGTAATGGGATTGAAACTAAATTAATTGATAGGTTTAGAAAATTCCAGACAAATCACGTGTTCTTGCTCATATGCTATCTCAAGGCCAAACGGTAGATGAGATATGATAAACAGGGGATACTAGTGCGTGATGTTGACTTTGCACCTAGTTTATTCCTTAGCCTATGTATCCTTGTGACCCGGACAAGGATAAATGTATCTATACAAAATACAGTTTCCTAATCATTAGAAACCTTTGCACTCGTAAGGGTACCGAAGCATGTTTATCTGGAGCCGAATCGGATGTCTAAGGGATTTGAGACTAATAGTCATATATTAGTTCCTAGGCAATAGATATATGGAGTGGGAATAGTTGTAACTACCAACTTCACTTAATCTGATTACTGTGTCCTACTAAGTTTTATAGATTTTACTATAAATAATTCTGTTTGTCGGTCAAACTCACCGCAGTGATAAAAAGAAAATTTATTTGGCGTCTGTAAATCAATTTTATGTTAGATGAAAAATGCAAAAGTACAACATAATTCTATGGTTTGTAGATAATCCAATTGTTATTTATAGCTAGCGCCAATTCAGACTAAAATGGAAATTCATGATCTGTGGATTTAATTAATTTGAGAATGAAACATTTATTTACCCGTATGATAAAGATTGGTCTGTAATACTACAAACTAACTAACTAACATTTCCAAAAATATTGTTTCAGTTACCGATGCTACTATGCTCGTTTAATCAAATAAAGAAAGATTAATGGTATGATTTCATTTAGAGATACTGATGAGCATAGTACTGAAGTGTTCTCACTTGAAATGAAAATGTCATATCACAGTGTCTGATACTCAGTCGGTTTTAAAATCATATCATATATACAAACATATATATATATATATATATATATATATTTATAAAGCACAAATCTTTCAAGTGAATCAATGAACAATCCTATGATACAAATAAATAATGAAATGATAAAATCTTTCATCTTATTGACTATTTCTTTTCAGTCTTTTTATTTAATATATATATAATACAAAACATTCATTTCTATTAATTTAATCAAACAATTAATTGTCACAGTCGAACATGGTATACATATTTTTTCTTGCACTTTTGAAAAATTTCATATTTTAGAATTTTTTTTACAAAAAATAAAGTTTATTTCACGACAATAAACAAGCATTTAATTATGAAATATGAATGTAACGAATAGTATTTTATTTATTTATGTTTTGGACTCATAAAAACTTATTCTTCACTAGAGACGATTTAGTTGGATAGTTGAAAGAGAAGGAAATAGTTTAGGATAGAAGCAATTTGTCATATCAAGAATAAACAGAAGAAATAATGAGTAAATAAATAAATGGATAAATAGATTTCCATTCAATTAATTGAACAGATGTCAAACAATGCATAAACAAATATTTACAAAAGGTCATCTAACATTAAAAATGTTTTGTTATTTAAGTAAACCTTGGATGAATTTGTTATATATATATTTATTTAATAAAAGATTATTTTAGAGAATACAGATATTTAAGATTTATTGCTCACTTTACTTATTTACGCATGTTATCATTATTTGAGTTAAGGCTGTCGACCAGCATTTTCGAATCTACTCTGTGCTAGGCTTTTTCCAACCTGATTGTGTTCGGCAAGACAATAGTGACCAATGGTTAGGGACCCTGAACCACATGTCTCAAAATTGGTTGCAATGGCGCAGATGCGTTCATTTTTTGTGTTCCCTCAAATCCTTCTCTTCTGAATTACACATCATATTTACCTTTCTATTTTTATTTAAAGTTATTTCATTAGATTATACTTCTTGAACAATATTTTTGAATCCTAATCTTTTTAATTACCGCTAGTACTTCTACTATTTCCACTGCGATGACATTTGAATTGACGATCGCGTCTCTGAGCTAATGTGTTATGGCAACTTGAACTGATGTACGTACGTACGAAGTTCTACATTGTGTCTGATCGACTGAATCTTCTTTCCAGTTTTGCTCTGTTACTATTCATTCTTTGCATGTCTGTCCCCAATTTTCAGCTCAACGTGTTCAATGGTCTACCTCTTTTCTTTGGCGTTCAGTTGGGTGCTCTCCTTAATATGTGTCCTATCTACCTCCAGCACTTTTTCTCGATTTCTTCCACATCGGGAATCTGGTTAGTTCTTTCCCACACTAGGTCGTTACTCATGGTCTCTGGCCAGCGGACCGGCACTACGTTACGTAGACAACTGTTAATAAACCCTTGTATTTTGTGGATGATGGCTTACGTGGTTCTCCAAACTTTCACTTCATACAGCAGAAAAGTCTTGAAATTTGTATTGGAAATTGTAATTCCGGTATTTGTTGACATTTGCTCTTAGTCCCGGATGTTCCTCGGTTGTAGAAATGCTGCCCCTTGTTTTATTAATCAGTGTCTTCACACATATAGAGCATCCTTCTAGTTGATGAATGTTACTGCTCAGGTATTAAAACAATACTATATCTCCATCAAAAGTGATTTAGACTTTCATTTACAAAACAAGCGGATTATTAGCAGTCTTCTCTGATATGTCTTTTAGTCTTCGAGACACTCTGATTAAGTCACACACTCTAATCCAAAAATCTTGCCACTAGTAAATACTGGGCGACAGTCCGCCGCAAACTACATAAAAACCATCTTTCGAGAAGTATCCACCGCACTCATATCCTGTTATAGATATTGAATTCCCAGAAGGATAATTACATATTTATCATTTTGCTATCTCTTGAAAGATTCGTCTTTTAGATTAACTGGGACTGAGAAAGAAAAAGGTACTATAATATCGGAGTATCGTTATAAGAGACAAAAATTAATGGCATTCATTTAAGACCCATGAGGAACATTTATGTATGAAGTTGATACCAATCAAATAGTTAACAGTTTATTAACAATAAATATGTACATCTGGTTGATGATATTTACCGGAATGATTCCTACATAACTTTTAAAGTCATTCATTGAATTTTGCTCAGTCCGCTTTGCAAGTCAATATTTTGTCTCTTACATATAGAAGAATAAACAAAAGTACACTTAATATTTGCGTTAAATAATTATTTATATAACTTCCTTCCATTTTAACATAAAGTGAATAGAAAATAATTCCATGGTCAGGTAAAATTTGTACTCTTCCATTCAAGCAGAATCATTCAGACAACTAATCTATAATTATAGTAAGAATCTTTTATAATAAACCAGTGATTTAAATTTATGACTGATATTAGACGTCAACAAATCAGTGAATAACTTTTTTTTCAACATTGAGCGAATAAGTTAAACAGACCATTTATTGTGAAATAAAACATCTGTTAGATATTAAATCTCATCACTTATTCTCATAAGGAGTTTTGTTTTTCGTTTACTGCTTTTGTACTGCATTAATGCTGTTTTTATTCACCCTCCTTTTCTGTCTTTTATTTATTGATTATCATCATTCTTATGATTAGGAATGGTATGAGTGCGAACCAGTTGGAATTTGATATTGTGTTCATTGATGTTAACTTCAATAATTGATTGCACTGTAGTGTTGATGTATCAATTTAAAAATGTGTTTGATGAAAACAGTTTTGAAATAGCTTTAGCTTAGGAATATTGAGATGCTTTGAAGTTCTCTCCAGGCACGAAAAGTCTGGTTACTAGACTTATGATATGATATTTACAATTTCGATAACTTACTTGACAAAAGATTACTCTTCTATTAAGATTTTAATCATATTTTAAGAAATTGTCATTAAACATACTTCCCTCATTGCTTCTTTATTGAAACCAACTATCGGTATTTTGAATAATAAAGTGAAAAAGATCATGATAATACTTGTCAATCTCATGTGACCCCTTGATATGATTTTATCATCTGCAGAACGGTGGTAGTTTGTTTTGTTGTTACACTGGTCTTAACCTTATTCCCTGTCTGTAGTATTGAAATGTATTTTATATGACGCAACTGATTTTCAAACTTTTCAGGTCTGCTCAGTTTTAATGATGTTCCTAATTGTTATATTTGTATTATCTAGAATATGCATTTAGACCTGTTTGAGATTCTTCAGGTGAATTTATTTGAATTCCAGTGTCACTGTTCGCACTCGAACTTAAAACAAGTTTCAGTCACTTGGAAATCGAGTGATTTCTCTGATAAACCACTGAGTCCATGTAACCACTAACTTATTTTAAGGGTAAATCCATGTTAGTGATGGTTTGCAATTTCCAGTTGTTGAGGCTTAAAACAAAAAATGTATTTAAACGATTTGCTCATGATGAGGATATTCCAACAGAGACTGGTTGATTAAATATTTGAATTTCAGCAGTGAGGAATAACAGGCTATTGAAGATTTTGCAATAATCCCATTCAATTTGCAAAAACCAATCATACCATTATTGTAACATCTTCGATCATTAGTAGTTAATAAATTTACAAGCATCTTATAGATTACCGAGATGATAGAGAAAATTTGTAGATCAGAGAGATGGTAGTTTCTTCATTATAGATGTATGTTTTGTAAACGGATTAGTTTTTAAAATCATCATTTGACTAAAGTTGTCTAGTACACTTATTTTATTTAGTCTTTTTTAATTTGATTATGTTTATTACTTGTATATATGGTTAATTAGTATGCAGTAGGATTATGTGAAATTTTATGGTTTTTAGTTTTAAATTAGAAAACACATTCAAGCATAATCTATTGAATAAAAACAATAGCATCAATGGTCACTGAAACGAACAAAGAAATCAAATGTGTACACAGATTCATTTCGATTTCATGTTCTGTGAATACTGATTAAATGGTGTATCATCAAAAGAGGTTTTATGTTTAGTTGAGATTGTTCGATATATACTTTTAGAATTTATAAATTCTCGTGTATTCCCTACTTTCCTAATACTGTACGTCATCATTCTTTCATGGAACTTTGAGAAGAGATTTTATCGTGTTATGTAGAGTGCTGAAAACTTTAAGTAACGTATATAGTGAACTTTGTATGTCATTATGGATATGACTGTAGATAGATATTTATTATCTGGGAAACAATTTACATGTGTCATTCCTCTCAGACACCAACAATCCACTTCACTCTTATTTTTCTACTTGCACATACATCGCTTGACAGAATGAAACAAACATTTTTTTGTAAAATTCCTGCAGGTAAGCTGATTTATAAAAAAAATGTATCATATCTAGCATATCTACTACCATGAGACGAACAGCTAGTATGAATTGACCTAATCAATAAACTAATTCAGTGTTTTATCGATTCTAACATTCTTACAATGATTTCACTGAATTTTAATTTATTTCGTTTACTTCTTTCCTATTTATGCGAAAGTATTTTTTTACCAATGTGAAAAATGGTAAGAGTAACTTGCTAAAGCATTGTATACTGAAAATTCAGTAGTGTATTGAAAATATAAAAAAAACCTAATAATGACTTTATTTTAACGAGAATTTGTCAGGAGAGTTAATTTGCATCCTAAATAATGGAAAATAATTTATCACCATTCTTTTTTTAAAAAATAAATATTTTATTATGGTTATTATTACTCTGTTAATCTGAGAAAATTATTCGATAGTGTAATTTCAGTTATCCAATTTCAAACCATTACTTGTTCGGTATTTTTTTTAAATTCGAGTTTGAAAAAAATAATAGGAGGATTAATAATTTTAAACTAACAGAAATGATAATAATCATCATCACTGTAGAGTGTACAACAAAATTATTATACTAGATGGCTTGTTTTAACCATACATATATATATATATACATCGGTTTACAAGCTAATAGGTATAGTTATTTAAATTATGAATATTAATGCCGAATTCAAAAAATATAAAAAATAAACTGAATAGTTCATCAAAAGAAATAAAATGAACAATTTGTTTAGATTTTTTAAGCAAATTTTGATATTGACTTCTTAACTGGGGTTTTTTCAATGTATCAACTGATGGTCTTAGAATCTTTAACATAAGTATCCCATTTAGTGTGACAAGAAACGTAGAAAGTTTGGGATGTTAATGAAACTAGAGAAAAACGAAAGATGAAATTTCATTTCTTTATCAAGGATAGTTCAGGTAGAATGCTGAAATACAATTTCTTTTAAAAAAAAACTAGTTCATTAACTCATATTTAGCTGAAGATGATTTCAGTGTATTCTACACATTATCATCGTTTTCGATTTGTTTAAATTTTTGCTGAGGACTGGCTAAATAGACATAGTATGTTGATACGATAATTTTCATATTGTTTTATAGTATTTGCCAATTCCATTTATATACGAGAAGTTCCGGAAATTTTCATAGGCCGTCTTATTTCATTCACTTATAGAGAAAAGTAAACAAATGGCATTGATTAGTAGTCAAAAACTGAATAACATCAATGAATGACAGTCTCATATCCAACATAGTTGAGTTGAATCAGGCATATTTCATAACAATATTGACCCAATAAACTATTACATTGCCTTGTAGAGCATCGAATCATTTAATTAACTAGTTTTCAAAGAATATAACAACGTGAATTATAATTTTTATTTATGAACTGGTAACATGATTTATTTAATTTTGCTTGTGTGCGTAATTTTGAATCCTCTCCCATTTTTAAACATATTTTCAGGTTGTAGTCAAAATTTTCACAAAAAATGCGCGTTCAAAATACCCAACACATGTACTGGTACAAGTTCCAGGTCAATTTTAACAAAACAATCCAGTTTCGATATAAATAATCAAAAGTCATCTAGTTTGTCAAAAAACACCGTAAGTTATTAAAAGTTTATTTTTCATGATAAACTACATTGATTTTTATGATTGCATTTTCGTACAACACTCAGATTTACATCGTTGTATATCAAGTATTGGTTTGATTGTTTCTTACTAACTATGAGTTCTGAATACTTTAGGTTTAATTATGTGTAATGTTACAGAGATGTTATAAGGGGAAGTTTGAACTAATTATATAATAGCTTTCACTGCATTTCTATGATCCATCATTTAAATAAAATATACCAACAAATAAATGTTTAATACTAATATTAAGTTATCAATTATACTGTTGGATTTATATTGCATTGTCATTTTTTTCCAAACTATTCAACATGAAGTTGCATCGTTCAATTGTCATCAATCTCTTTTTGATGAGTAATTAAACATCTCTAGATTTTCAATGCCTTCTATCACTTTTTCGTTTGTTTACAAATATTCTAACAATTAAAAATGTGTAAGACTAGATTTTATTATTACTATGAACTGTAGTTGACTTTCATCGAAATTTGATATCTGTTAACCTGCCGAGAAGAACAATGGCGAATACTGATAATCTTACAGGAACTCCAACTTTAAAGCCTTTATATTTTTATGGTGAGTATATTGTATAGGACTAGATAGTTTAAAAATTACGATAACAATAAAATATTATTATTAGACAAATGTTCCATTTCTGATATAGTTTTAATCAAATAATCGTGATATCTGACTGCGATTTGTAGGAGCAGTTGAATATTATGTGATATAAATCTTTCCTTCAGTTTCCATATATCATTCTTAGGCAAACTCCGTTTGTGTAACGGCCGTGGTAAGAAGCTAAATACTGTTTTATGTGGATGAATTTATTTCATACATTTGTGTAAGCAGACAACAAAATGGAATGAGAATCGAAGCGGAGAAGGCGAGTGAGCCAACCGAATTGATGAGTCATGAATAAATATTCATGGTCAGATAAAAATAAGCTAGACGAGTAATAGGTAAAGCAAGCATTAACCATATGCACTCGAGTAAAAACAATCAAGGTTATAAACGAATTATTGACTGGTTGACTAGTTGAATGAATAACATTAAAAAATGTATGAAAATCTAATAAACTCAGATTGGTAGTCGTAAAAAAATCACCATCGTTTAATGTGCAGGGCTGTGGTAAGATTAGTACTACAGAACCCAATGGTTATATTCAGCCTCAGAAGCAGCAGGTATCAACATACATAAAGGGAAAAGCAAAATTTTCTGATACGACGCAACATTCGCCAACCAAACCACTATTGATGGAGAAGCCTTGGAGGACGTTAACACCTTTACTTATCTGGACAGCATCATCGACAGTCAAAGTGGATCCTATGCAGATGTAAAGGCACGGATCAGTAGAGCAAGGGCTGCATTTCTACAATTGAAGAACATATAGAACTCAAAACAACTATCAACAAACACCAAAATCAGAACTTTCAATACAAATATCAAGACAAGTTCTACTATGTGGAGCGGAAACTTGGAAAACTACCAAAGCTTTCATCCAGAAGATACTAGTATTGAGGAACAGTTGTCTACGCAAATACCATGTATCCGCTTTCCAAACACCATCAGTAACAATCCACTGTGGGAAAGAACAAACCGGATTCCAGCAGAGGAAGGGATTCGGTAAAGGCGCTGGAAGTGGATAGGACACACACTAAGGAAAGCACCTAACTGAGTCACAAGAAAAGCCCTCACTTGCAATCCTCACGGTAAAAGGAAAAGATGAAGGCCAAAGAGGTTGAGACAGAAATGAGAAGAGTGAGCGAAAATCGGAAAGACCTTGAAGGGTAAGCCCAGGACATAATAGGTTGGAGGACACTGGTCGGCGGCCTATGTTCCGTTGGGTGTATCAGGAGTAAGTAAGCAATGATTATATTCATCACATATATTTGAATACATATCTATACAAGTGTTTAATTCTTGAATCGAATAGAATTATAGATGCTTATTTTAAATCAAATAAAATTACTTGTTTAAATTTCTCACATTTCGAAATTCAGTGAAATTCGAACTTACTAAAAAATTTCAAATTTAGACAATATTTTTAAAACTAAATTTATCAAACTAGACAGACATAATATTTACTAGAATTTTTTTCATAAACGATTTCAAAGCCGTAAGTGTTATGTTTGCAATTAATGCAGAAATAGCAGCCTTACTTTGAAAAAAATAAGAATAAAATCATTTGTCTTCGAGTTTTCACTAGGTACAGAGAAATATACACAAAACACATAACGTTCTTGAAGCTTTGGAAATTATGACAGAAGAGTTAAATGTACTGTGACCAATATCACGTAAGAGAAAGAGAGAGACAGAGTGAAAAACCAACACTTAATCAATAATAATAATAATCATGAAAAAATATTCAATGAGGAAAGAAGAAATCAGTGAGAAAAGATGAAAAAAATCTTAAACATTTTTTTTTGTTCTCGTTCTAACTCACTAACTAAGTGAAGATTGAATTTTTTGTCAAAAAGTATAACAGTAAAAATGATTGATTAATACAGTAAATATTGAATATCATTTTTATCAGAAACTAATTAATTTGAACTGATTTGGGAATAAAATATTTTTTTTTTAAAAAAAATCATAGATAAAAAAGGGAAAAGTAAGAAGAATGGAATGTATGGAAAAAAAATTAGGAAATTTAACATCACAGAAAAAAAATCAACAAATGAATATTTGTTATCAGGTCAATATAAATTTCACAAAAAAATAGTTTCATCCTATGTGTATGAAGAATATACACGTGTTAGTCAAAATTAATCATTACGAGATGAATATACGTATATATATATATATATATATATATATATATATATATATACATATATATATATACTTCATAAAATATTCTCATATGGAAAAAATTGTCTCCAAAATTTTTTTCAAAATTAGAAAATTGTATGATAGTCATCAATTTTTCAAAGGGAAAAAAAATAAACATTTTTATCAACAGAGTGATTTGTTTTTTTAAGAACATCAACATGAGCTTGATATGTACTTTTTTGACATAATGAGACAGATGATATAGTAATCTGGAGTTGATATCATTAGCTATTCATTTCTCGTAGTTTAAAAGTTTAGTTTGATTGATTTTGAAAAATATTAAAACTCCAAATACAAATAGAGGTTAGTGCAATCTATTCTGAGGTATAAATGTTGTTAAGTGTTATCATATAATTCAGTTATCTAAACAAAGCAATTTGTTCTAGGGTTGAACATATCACCCTACAGTTTAAATAGCTCTAGTCAACTTTCATTATATCAGGTTCGAACGTGGCGTATCGTTTTTTTCTTCCTATTCTTAAATAGACTTTATTTGATAGATTCGAATTCTTTAATAAATACATCAAAAATTTTATAGATAAATAATATTTAAAAAAATTACAAGTTTTCCTAAAAAATATGTTTCTGTTTTTATGAAATCTTTTTTACCTCAGTAGATTATTTACTGTGATTATTTTTAGATTACTTTGCTCATTAATATATTTCAAATAAATTCATTCTAAGTTATCTAAATACTTTACACTTTTTTCTCATTTACTTGAAAATACTCTATACTGCTTGATTTTTTATCGAAATCATGGATTGAGCAATTTTAGACTACCATTAGAAAAATGGAAGCGTTGGAAGACCGTTTTGTCCTAGTATGGAACTCATCAGCAATGCTCATTCATGATGCTCACATTTGCGAATCGAACCCAGAAACTTTGGTCTCGCGCACGAACGTTTAACCTCTAGACCCTTTGCTCATTAGTCAATGAAAGTCGATATTTTATGGAGATTTATAATAGAATACATAGAATCTGGTTAGTAGTCGAATCCAGGAAGTATATTTTGGTATGCTTCACATTGGTCATCTGAATGTTCCTGGATCTCGGGGTCAATGTTCATACTGGTACTTAAACTCTAAGCCTTTCTGTTCAAACGACCATACAGTATCATTGTTTAAGCCATTGAACTCAAACATTCACTAACTTATACATTGGCGATGTTTAAATGAAAATTGTTTAATTTTTTTAGTTTTAATGAATTAATATGAGTAAAATAAAAATATAAATAAATTAAGAAATATAACTTGAAATATAACTTCCCCCTATAAATAAAGTACATAACTCAGTTTAATTCTGTGACTAACCTGAAGTAAGATTCTAAATATAAATCATTATTTGTTCTGTTTTTTTTAATGATTTTAATATAAAATGTGATTGCTCACTTGTGCTCTTGTGCTTTCTGATGAATGATTTTAATGAAATTTCTGTTTCAGTAAACAGATAGAAATTTATTATTATTATTGTTATTAATTTGGATTCAGTAAGAACTAATTTCGAGATCCCAATTATCAGAATAAAATTTTCAAGAGATAAATTATGTAATAAACCAATCAAGTTTGATACATTTCTATATGAGTTGATAGATTATTTAATTGAAGTTTGAGTAGACGTCAACTTGGTTTTTTTTGCTTATTCTAAAATAAATAATTCAGCGTTTTAATTCTAGAGAATAATACTGTTGGTTGATATTAATCAATCATTCAGAGATAATAGAATGAAATGCTTCAAGAAATAAAATTTTCACTGTTGTGTAATGTTTCTATTATCCTTGTCCAAAAATAAATGTAAAGCTGTAAAACACTATTGAGACATCAACACTTTTCTAAAATATCAATTATTAGAGATATTGATGCGAAATTTCAGATAGATTTAAATGAAACTGGGCAACTTTGTAAACAAAGTCAAACAATCTGTATTAGTAAACTGTTGTAAAGACAACTTCATATCTGATAATCACAGTTACAGCGTTTTGTTTTTAGTAAACTCTACTGATTCGTATATCTGTGAAAATAACTTTAACCGAAAGTTTGTGCTCATATTTTGGTGATGACTGATGTGGTTATGTAAGAATGAAGGTTGTGAAACTTTCCTAGGAGGTTGTATTCTTATCATTCATTATTAGAATTATCATTTGTACTTCATCTATTGTTCGTTGTATTGAAATGAATGTCATAAAGGTTATTCTTTAATTGTATCTGAATTTCATTCAAATCATGATTCAGTTAATAAGAGAACACCATAAGAAATCTGAAAGCACTAGACGGACATTTCGTACTAGTATAAGAATGATCAAAAGTGCTCATCCACAACCGCCGAAAGCAGGAACCGAATACATGGCCTTGTGTCTCACGCGCGAGCACTCAGTCTATAGACCACTGAGCCGACATCCAACAGCATTATTTTATAACTTCAACTATTTCACTATATTAAGCAACCTCATCCAATGTCTTCGATGAGTAACTGTCTCACAACCGACACGGTCACGGCTTCGCACTAGGACTCCGAGAATTTTCTTCGTGAAGCTAGTCACTAGTGAGCACATAAGAATTTTAATTATGGGGTTATGGAGATCATTGATCTTCAATGATATTACCAATTGATCACTGTTAGACCATCACTGAAGCTAGATTTTTACACTTTTGGATGCCGGCTCAATGGTCTATAGGCTATGCTTTCTCATAGGAGACAGAAGGTCCTGGATTCGATTCCTGTGTGGGAGGGAATGGATGAGCAAACGGTCGTCTGGTGTTTTCAGCTTTCTAATAGTGGTCTAACATTGATCAATTCATGATTTCAATAAACCTCAACAATCTTCACAAATTGTTTACTGTTTGATTTCAAAAGATTGAGTATTCCTCATATAAAACTAATTTACTTGATGTTAAAAATACTCTTTGTTTGTTTGAAATATTGAAATAGTCAACGATAATATACTCTCTATTTATTCATGATATTAAAGTTATATGATAATTTTTTTTAAATTTTTTATTTTCATAATTGTGTTTATTTCACAATAATTTCTGTTTCTATGAGAATAAAATATTACTTAAATTCTGTTTTCGTAAATTGTATAGCTCTGAGCAAAATCGATTCCTGGTAATCTGTTTACTAACTTTTTTCCCGTAGAAACAAAAGGAAGCAATAGTTATCCTCAAGGCATAATATATGCTTTTTTGTTAAGTGCTTATTAATAAAATTTCTCCTTGTTTTGAGTAAAATTTCTTCGGTTTGATAAGTAATTTTTGAAACAGGAAATTCGCAAAGACAATTCTCACCATTAAATACTTGTAGGTTTTCAATAGGATCAATATTTACGCAGAACACATCGTGATTCATGACAAAAAAAATTTGATCTAGAAAACGATGACTTTTTAACGTGACAAATTATTCAGTCAAGTACTTATAAAGAATTTCCCTGATGGGTCTCATGCTATGATTACACAGTTACTCACTGCCCTCTCCTTTTCACCGATTATTTAAGTGAGATCAATGTTGTGATGAGTTTTGTTAGCTAGAATATAGCTTTACATTATTGATGGTGGAGTTATCAGCTTGTCTTATTTCTGAAGCTGTTAAGACCTACGTGAAAAAATGTTTAATGCCTAAGAGATTTACAGAACCTGTAAATATTTCGTAAAGATTCTGTTCAGTATGACAAAAATTATTAATATCCTTATTCGCACTTCATTTGTTCTAACAGATGATCAGTAAATCCTAGTTTTTAAATTAATCAGTAGATAGGTGTTCACTGTCACTTAGTATGTAACCATTTAGTATGAAATACAACGTTCAGTCTCAGTGATGGTGCATGAAATTACAGCAAATCACGTAGTCAACGCAGGATACTATATTAACGAGATGAAGATAGTATATTCGTTGGTTCAGATTATGGCATCTTTTCTATCCCTAGCCGTTATTCAATATCACGTGACAAAATGCAAAACACCGATCAGAGTTACGTTAGCACCAGAAACTGAGATTCAGCACTCAATCCTTATTGATTCACAACTTGAAAGCTGATTCTCTCTACCCTGTTATTAGTCCAGAAGTCCGTAAGCCAGTTTGAACACAGTTTAGTCTTATTTCAATAAGACATGGTTTATAAACCGAACATTGCCAGACCACATTACACCATGAGATGAGAAAATACAATTATATATATATATATATATATATATATATATATATATAATATAGTTACTAAATAATTATACAATACGTTTGTACGCAATAATAATCGATTAATCAGTTCTGGAAGCTACCATTACTATGAAATTCTTCCTGACGAAGCAAATACCTTTTGAAAAAAAAATCAGTAGTATTACATATACGCAGTAATGTAAATTTCATGGAACTTATTTATCTACTTTCATACCGAAAAATTTTTATTTAATCTAAATCCATAATTCAATTTAATATTTCAATGTATAAGCGTAAAATATCTTTCCTTTACATTAATACGATTAGCTGCCTAGAGTCTACTCTTTGTTCTAATATTAGATATGAAAAATATGAGAAATGATATTTTAATGGTATAGAATGGATAGAATGTGGCAAACAATGGAATCCAGGACATAGCTTTCGTCTTATTTGAAGCTGATCAGCTGGATGCATCTTCATCTGCGTTTTCTACTAATACCGCTGAATGAAATCAGTTTAAATCAGAACATCAATCGGTTGATCATCGATCATTGATATCGATAATCTCAGTTGATAATGAAGATTATAGGAATTTAAACTGAATAGAAAAGTGTTAAAGCATAGACGGATGGTTACTAGCAGTGGAACACAGGACTCATGTTTATTCCAATTTGGGACTCGTCATGTTAGAGTTAATGTTTGCTCTAGAACTCGAAACCATTACCTTGCTGTTTAAACGCTATTTCGTTATCCACTTAGCTACTTAGTTCAGATATAGTCACACAATTGTGCAACGGGTATAAAATTTAACTAAATTTAAAATGGTTTGGATTATTTCATTGTTGACAATTTGACTGAAATATGATTTAACATAATGGCTATATTGATGTCTATATATCAATCTAGAATGATCAGATTTCAGTCAAAATAATAACAACAGGATACTTAAAACTATTTCAAATTTAATTAGACATTTCACTTCCCTTGTTAAAGTTGATTTTGACAGTTATTAGGTTTATATCTACAAAAATATTTTGTATAATAAACGTGCTTTTCAATATCTCTTAACATTATCATGTACAGGTTGAACATTTGCTCTTTTGAAGATACAAGAGAAATACTATGCAAAACATTATTATTTTCAAATGTTAGCTTTAAGAAAAATGATTACATCATGGACTAATTATGAGAACCGACTAAACAGATATAAGTGAATAAAAAGTTCTAATTAATCAATCAATGAATTCACTGTTCATTGTTTTTTTCTATCAGGGTTTTTATGTTCAACTATCAAAGCAGTATAATAACTTTGAAATTTTTTGCGTGAAATTCAAAATCTAATGTCAACTAGCATCTCTCTATAGAGTTATGTTTTTATTTAATGATCGAATAGTTTGTGATTGATAAGAAATAGTTCATTGTCTCATCATGAAACAAAAACGATCTAATGTGAAGAAAGAATTTCAAAGGTTTACTACTTTTTTTTCTCATTCAAAATAAACTATCAATCAAACATATCATTATCAATAGATTGAATAATAGACATTCTTATTTCATACAAATTATTTTTTTTTAAAAAAAATAAGGAAATGTTTGCCTTCATGAATAATCCAATCGCTCTTCATTACGTGAATTTCTTAAGTGTTTCAGGAAGTTTTTCCATACTAAACGAAGTCATTTATCAATGTATTCATGGCCTGAAAAGAAACTTATTGCTTATGAATGTCTTTGAGGTGAAAATGTCTTTCTAAAATCACATAAACTACTTAAAATCATTCTAAACAGTTACTTTATATTCATCTCTGAACAAAAGATTCTTTATTTAGATAGGCTGTATTCATTGAAGGTAGAGGGTTAAATTTTTTTTTGGGTTATGTTAAATTTTGCATAAGTTTGTTAGTATATGATATATTTTCACCGATTCCAGTGGTCGTTTTGTTTTATTCGTTGGTGAGTTACACTAATCTACAAACATATTTTTTAGTATTATTCTGATATGTTATTGATAAAATGTTATGATTACTATCTCATTAAATACTATATGTTATATAAAATTTAGAGATTGGACGATTTCTCACTGTCTAATTACTTTCACTAGAGTCATTTTACTAAGCATACACATAGCCGATCGAAGTATGCTTTGATAACATGACAAAATATCCATTTTGTTTATGTTGTATAAACATTGTGATCGAGAGTACTGACAAGACTTAAAAATGTAATTCATATCTTTTAATCGTTTGTCTCTGCGTAGTAAACCGTGATAGTTGAAACTAAGTGTTCTACTAATAGTCTCAATACACAGAATATAACAAAATGTTGTTTAACAACAGTGCAGATTATTCTGTATGGCTCGTTATTTGGATATAAAAGTCACTTAGTCTCTTATGAAAACAAATATGTTGTTAGTAAAACGAAATATATATAAACTGTTAGAAGCAAATTGTATAACAAAAACACCATTTAAGCAATTTTTTCTTTGATAATAAAAAATTGCGACATTCTTCAAGCACAGTGTAAAATCAAACCCATTACTGATTAATTCTATTCAGTGTCATTATGAATGAACACAAAGTAAAGAGGCTTTACAATATCTTATCTACTACTGGAGGAAGGGTTGAACCAAACAGAAATTTAGACTCCTGAAAATGCACATTTTTTAATATTGTAGAGATTCATCTTTTCTTACAGAAATTTCATTTGGTTTATAGAAATATATTTAGAAATATGTAAATATATAATCAGAAAATATCAAATCAGTGAATACACTAGTTATGATAATGGGCAATTCTTTGTGTTATAGTAAGATATTTTTATTTGTGGTGGTACCCTGAACGTGTATTAAACCTTAATAGTGCAAGATAATTTATCAGCTGTTTTTTATGTACTGTTATTAATTTTGAGAATAAAATTTTATTGACAATGCCAGCAAAAATTTGTAGCTTAGGTGAAGTATTTTTAAGGCACTCAATATATCTAAAATAGATAGTTTACTTATATGGTCGTTTTTTCATTTCTAAACAAAAAATCTGTCATAAACCTTAAAATAATGAACTTATTTAGTTCGAAAGAAATTTAGTTGGGTGTTGTCAGTAAATATGGAGTTGAAAATTTTATTCTGATTACTTTTGTCCGTGACTTGGGTCTCTGAAAATGTTTATTGGTTGCTGAGTAACTATGGTGTTAATTTACGGGAATTCCTGGATTTTTTTCATGTTAAGTCAACTCGCTATTTAAAAGTTTATCCACTGTAGTTCATGTCAACAATCATCTACATCCATTAACACAAGTGAAGATTATTTTGCTTACACAAACCAAAACGAAGAGGATGGTTTTATCACCAGTGCATCGTTCCTCCTCATTGATACAACTTATCTTTATGATAATATTTCATTTGTCTTCTTTTGACGAAATGTACTTTGGTTTGTAGAGATTTTGTGGATACATAGGAGTTCACTTATTACCGTAGGTCTTAGATTAAGGATCTTGTACAGAGTTTAAACTATACAAATATATGTCACCTAAGAAATTTTATATTCTTATTATGTTAGTAATAATACTAATTTCAGTAAATAGGTGGTTTTGTAATCAGTTATTTTATGACGGTGTGCCTTCATGTCGTAAACATGACTAATCAAAATCATGTGGTTTTATGAGTTTATATTTTTGACATAAATTGTAAGTGACAGCATTCTTTTTTTCTACGTTTAATGACTTATTTATTGTGATAACTATGATTACTAACATCATTGCTCCTAATGTCATCAGGAAAACTAGAAAGTGCAAAAAATGAATGTACAGTCTGAAATAAAAATACGAAAAGTTTTATTGTTGATAATTAAATGCAGGCACGACAATATTTGCGGTTATTTACTCTACTTGGATTTCAGTCTAATTGACAGTTATCATTAGATAACTTAAGAAATATTCTTCTTTTTATTAAATAATAATTAGATCATATCATAATCAAACTATGATATTTAATCTATGTTTTTGTTGAAAACAAATCAGGCCCAATCACATTCTCTTCATGGAAACGAAGATCAATCTTCATCTGTTCAGTATCAAAAAAATAAATCTCAACAATCGTTTGATGCCGGTTTGACAAGTAAATCAGTTGATCAGTTGAAAAGTAAGTATGAAAAATTATGGACAGTTTAATATGTCATTTCAAATTGTTTAAGATAATAAATAAGTTGTTCTTTTTATTATAACATATAAATTCTGTTTATTATATACTTTTTATTGTAGAATTATTATCATTATTATCATACTGAGATAATGTATGCATTATGAATTATCTAGTCAGACATTTTCACTTAAGGTATTCATTCGTATTTCCTAAATGTTATTGTTTGTTCATTGGGAAGTCGTGTATGAAACAGTTTGTTGGGGATGTTAGATCCACAGAACTCATTTGATAAACGTCCTAATTTTGGATTTTGGTGATTTCGCGCATAGGCTGATCAGTTGACCTTGAGATCGCATTTCCTTGACTGTCATTGGTTGACGTATTAATTTAGTACGCTATTTTTGTGACTCTCCCAAGGACGTTTCTAAATAAACTCGATATGCATGCTTCAAAACCCCATATTCTCTGGGTGCAGGGCCGAGGACAATCGAATCAGAATAGTCTATCGTGTCCATGGCTCGTTTGTTTTGGCTCTCGTTTATCGACTAAGGTGAACACGTAGTAGTTTTAAACATGTCAGTTGATGAGCATATCACAATTATCCATTGGAGACAATATTGTGTACTGTATCAGTCTAGAAGTAAGCGTTCTCGCGCAAAACTGTGGATCTTGGATTAAAATCCCAAATGAAGAGTCGATTGATTATTATCGACTATCAGATAATTAAAAATATATCTTATGCACTGAATTTGTAAAGATCGTAAGATTAAATTAAACACAATGAAAAATAACAAATGACGTAATTTATATAACTGATCACTATTATAGAAATGTTGAAGTTGAAAATGAAAGTTTGTCATTTTAAAAATAACAAATACAGAGCAAAGTATTTATTTGAAACAGATAATCCGTTTTTTCAATATAGATGATGGAATGAGTAAATGAAGTTTATCAAGACTATAAAACATATTGACTGGGTAGATTTCAAATAATTTGATCGCGCATTTACTTGTTAACACATTTATATATGAAAAAAATTAGAGTCAATTAGATGGATTGAAAAATAACAGAAGAACAAACTAATTAAACCCTGGATAATAAATCAATATTACCAGGGTAGGCTAAGCATAAGTACAAATGATTTTCGTATACAATAGAGAGTAGAGTAGAACTTTCAAGGGTTTCAACAAATCTATGTTGAAATAAGATTGATCTTAATACAAACTTTATGATTTTGTTTTACATAAACCTTGTTCAGCTCAAGTATTTTGTTGACTTATTGAATTATCTTGAAGTATCTATTGATTATCTAACATTATCGTGTTACATCGTTTCCTTTGATTCAGTTTTCGATTAAGTTTACCATCTTCACAAATGTGGAATTCTGAATAAACAGTGTTTTTTTTACTTAATATTTTACTCAATTTATTCGTTTTGTACATAAACCTAACGAAAAAAACTGATCGATTATTAATAATTCAGTTTACGATTTTGTAGGACAATCCTTTAAAGCGTTGTATATGCCATCCATTTTGTATTTCCTAAACAGAATTCCTGATTAGAATTCTTTAAGATCTATCCAGATTCACACTGAAAAGAATATCAATTTCTTTGTTAAAAAAATCCAGCGGATTGTCATGATAATAATATTATTGATTTTTGTAGGCTACTCATGGAAAGAAAAGCACTTTTGAAATAAACAAAAAATATTATTCTTTTATGTAAATATATAATCCAGATTAATTTTTCATTACAGATACAATCAATGACCTAAAATCTAATCAAACTGAATTAAGGAAAACTAATAAAAATAATGATAATAATAATAATTTTTATTTTTTTGAAAATGTTGATAAATTACAACGAAAAAACAAAACACAGTTCATCTATCCTATCTGTGTTGATGCAAAACAAAAATTACCAACTACTTAAATTCATAATTTTCAGTTGTTTCGTTTTTTTTTTCAACTAAACTACTTTTAATCAACATTATACTATCATAATAAAATAATTACAAAACACACACACACACAGCGAGAGAGAGAGAGAATAAAAAAAAACGGGACAGCAAGAAGCAGAAGAAGAACATAACACTAACACGATCGATAAAGACAAGTTGAGGCAACTGAAGAAGAACAAGCAACAAAACGAATATCTATTAATGTTTTTTTCTTTTATTTACTTATTTTCATAACTGTATTTTATGAATTCGACCTTAATTTGAAATGTTAAGAGTGACTTGGGGCAAAGAAAGTAGATGAAAGAGATGAGAGAGTAGAGAATGAGCTCCATGTAATATCACTGACACCAAGCGAGAGAGAGAGAGAGAGAGAGGGAAGGCTAATTAAACTAAATAGAGAGAGAAGCATAGGTTCGGAATTAGCCTAATTGATTTCAGGCTACCAAAACATTCTGTTTTATCGTTTTGTTTTTTTTCTTTTGGAAATAAAAACAAAATAAAATATTTTAATAATGAAAAAAAGGTCAGTAGAGCTTGCGGAATTTCATTTTTTTTTATGATCTGGTAACATATATTTTTATGTCTTGACTACAATTAAATGTAAAATAAAAGATAATATATTTTTTTTTAAGGTCGAATATAATATATGTAAATATATATCATTCTTCTTAAGTACAAAGGTTTATAAAAATTTTCTAACTTGAAACTAAGATAAACGGATAACTGTTTAAAAGAAGGAAGGCTTGTGTGGATAACTGCGTGAGCACTTTTAATCAAGTTGAAAAGTAAGTCTGATGACTTCATGTTTTCAGTGATATTTCAGTATTTTATTATTTAATTTCTGAAAATTTAATGGATTAAAATTAAATGTAGGGTCTCCAGTGTTTCACTGTGCAGTTCACTTTGAGCTTCCTGAGAGAATTTTGAATTGAAGTTATAAATCGATCATTTTCAGACCATTATTAGAAATTTGGGAGCACTGGATGGTCGTTTCATCCTGGTATAACACTTATCAGCAGGAAGAACATGACAATTTTCATAATAAGGTTGTGCTCACTAGTGAGCAATTTCGTTAGGAAATTTGGCCAAGTTTCTTTTCAGTGCTGTTCAACCCTGTCGGGTGTAAAGCATTGCCCGCCGAAAACAATGAATGAGGTCATGTAAGACCGTGGATTGATCGAAGTTGAATATTAACACCGTTAGGTGCTAGCTTAGTTATTTTCATGTTAGGCGTTATCTTGCAACACCAGAGGTCTTAGGTTCGATTCCTGCGAGTTGTGGGAATCGTGGATGCTCACAGCTGATATGTTTCATACTTTAATGAAGCGGGTATCTAGTCATTCCAGGTTTCTTATTATAGTCTAACATTGATCAATTCATGATTTCAATGAAACTGAACAGTCTCCACAACCATACAGTGGGAGTTTTATGTGTTCAGTATTTCTACTCAATTACTTATAACCAATTTCTACTTGAACATTTGTAATAGGAAAACTCATATTCAACATTTAAAATACAAAGAAATACTTGAACAATGCGTTAACTATGATTACTTCTCATTTAAATATATAATTTCTATTCACTTAATATTGTAAACGAGATCAACTTGATCAGCATGATAAAATAAGAGAAAATACTTTAAGTCATCGAATGTTCAGTTATTATAGTCTGAATAAACTGATTACGTTGGTGTACTCAAACAAAACTCAAACAGTTTCTTAATCTATTTATTATATATGATACAAAACAACATCATTCGATGAATGTCGATTGCTTATTTTCTGTGCAAAATACTGAAAAGTGAAATTCGTTATCATGACACTGAGTACTGTTTACTTTAAAAATATAAAAAAAAAGATTATTTAAAAACAAAAAAAATTTATCTGAACGCATATTACCTTAATTCAAGTCATTAAAAACAACATGACAAACTGTCATAAAGTAAGTTGTTTTCTACAATATAAACTAAATTAACTTAATGTATTATAAGTGTGTAGTTGAAAACTGTCTTTGTAAAAAAGAAACTCTTCTATTTTCATCGGTCCTAATCCGATAATATTGACAATAATAATCCCATTAATTATTCACTAATTAAACTTAAAATTTAATTTGATTTCATGTGAACATTTTTGTTTTTATAAATGAGTAAGTGCTATAAGTGCTGTAAGCATAATGTCAAAGTTATTTATTCTTTGTATACTTTTATGCAGTAAGGATGAAACTAAATTTAAGTATACATGTACTTAAAGGAAGAAGATAATATGGAGTCATTTTAACTCAGTAATAATAATAATAATAGTTATCATCAAAATGATCAGTAGTTTTGTTTTAAACAACTAAAGAAATCTTTCTTTAATTTGGAAATACTGATCATTGACGATTAAAATGAAGTTAATCATTCCACTTTCTCTTATTCCGGACTATATATTTCTTTCCAATTGTGAATAAGTTTAAGTATTCTTAGAACTTCTAATCATTTTTAGGGTCATTTTTAATGGATGGGTAGAAGAAACTTTTAGAAATATATGAATTATATTTCTTTTCTACCACAAGAACACTTATTGATAAAAAGTAACCTCGTTATAAAATAATAATTAATCTATCATATATATATATAGTCCACTTAGTATACTGGAACAGATAAGGTGATCAAATGTCCTTATATATTAACATTTATATAGCTATAATAATCACAAACTTTAAGGAAAAGAGTATACTGTCATTCTTCTTTTTTGTTTATTGATATTATCTTACATAAATAAACTTTCTGAAATCCAGATAAAAATATTCTTTGGTTAGCACATAATTTTCTAAATGAGTCCTAATGATCTGTGATGCAATATTTACTATTTTTATAGTTTAAACAACGAACTCATTTCAGTTATACAACCACTGATAACCACAAAGAACTAGACAGACGTTTTGTCAACGTTCGACACATCTCAAATCAAATTTTAAAAAAATCCGTCTAATCTATTCGAGTTAAATTTGATTTTGCAACTAAAATCGATTGGTGGTAAAAACTTCAATATTCGGCTGTCATCATGATATCTTCAACCAGAAATACAATTTTACTTTTTACCTTCATCATATGAACCAGTATTTTAAAGGCAGAGTTGTCTTTCATGCCACTTTTTTTCACGGAGAGTTAGGTAACAGAGAAAAAAATTTTAATAACCATGACAGTTTCAGGGTTTTAGCCTTGTAACGTTGAATAACAACAAAATACACTTTCCAAATAAATTGAATAATCTGTGATTTTAAAAAATTAGACTTTACATACATAAAATAACATCTTCAAAAAATCACTTATGTTTCATTGAAATCACAATAAAAGTATAACTACCATTGAAAACCTGAAAGCATCGGGAATTCTTTTCATACAACTATTGGATCCCTTCAGTTCGTCTTCACGACTTCACAATTAGGACTCAAACATCGAATTTTATGCCTTGCTCACTATCGTTAAATGACTGAGATCAGACTTTTGCTTCAATGAATTCCAGCTCAATGGTTTTGAGGTTAAGCGTTAGCTCGCGAAACCAAAAATTTTGATTCCCAAATGTCAGGTAGCAGACGCACACTGCCTAGGAGGCCCGTACAAGGACAAAACGGTTGTACAATGATCCCAGGTATTCAATGGTTGTTTTGATTTGATCAGTTTATGATTTCAATGGAATCCAACAATCTCTTTAATCTTATACTGATAGTCATTAATATATTAATGTCCCGAGATTTTAGATCATTTCGATTTTATTTCATTTAAATCATTCAACAATATTTATTAACAAGACCGAAAAATTAAGGCAGAAATGAAGTTTATTCTCCCTGTTAATTATTTATACATATTTTCCAAAATAGATTAGTTCATTTCACTTTGGCTATCGGAAATGTATGTTTGCATTCTCCTCCAAAACGTATCATCGTTATCATTTCTAACAATGATTTTGATCATGACGCTTCAGATTTTAGTTCAATGAAAAGGGTTATCATGAGGACGTTTTCGGACGCTTTCCTTACATCACAAGAAAACCTTTTGAAGAAAAAGGCGACCTTGTTTACAAAATCCTAATCTATCTATCGTATACTTAAATATGTAGTAATTTTTCATTTTTTTTTGCGAAATGAAGGAAAGATGAAGTTAATTAATTTTATACAAGATTTTCTTTGAAAGCACTTTTCAAAGTTAATACCAGTACCGTAATAATCTAAACCTTAGTTTGAAAACTTTATGTATTAACCAAGGTGTATGTGGAGTGAAATGTTAATTGAAAGAATGGTAAATAGAAACAAGGTTTTGCTGAATTATGATTGTCTGATTATTTGAAAGCCATGATAAGGGCTGTAATACAGTTTGTTTATAGATGCAGATAGGTCATCAAGACAATTATAAAGGTAAAGTTTATCTCTTTTTATGTCAAATTGAACAAATGCTAATGGTATTATGTATCAATGTTTTTTTTTAATTAAAACGTTTAAGATCAATCATTTGGACTTTAGGCATTTACCTAGAGGTCTCATATCCATTTTTAAATATAAAACCGGAGAAAGTATTTGCTTTTCCTTAAAGTACTAATCAATACTTTCCCTAAGTAAATGGCCAGACGTTTGGGAATTCTAAATAATTTATTTATTCCGACGCAGTGATCTAAAATTAAATTTGTTTAAAAATATCAATAAAACTACTACTTAGCATTTGGATCAGTTCTGATTGATTTTAAATCAAAATGTCATATGATACAAACTGTGGTTAGATTTTTTTTGTTGAATAACATCTTATGTCATTAGTCTATCTATCATGAAAGAATACTGTAAGTTGATCAAATCCCTATGAAGTGAAAATAACTTCAACGTATGTATCCTCGAATATCACTTAGTGTTTCACGCAAATAGACTCAAGGCAGGTAAATCATCGATATTTCAAGGTAATGTGATTCAGTTTACTTATTGTTCTAAATTACTGCATTGACTATGCAGTCATTTTGCATGTGTATATTTGTTGTACATTATATATATTTTTATAAAATAATTAAGTCAAAATCAAATTGACATCTGTATCATTTATATTTTTTTTCAAATTTTTTTTCTAATACACAATTTCAGATCAATCCAGTTATGAAATTAATGGTCATGCTATCAGGTAATTAACTCACTAATTTGTACTTAAAGTTATATTTTGAAAAAAAAATTTATTTTTATTGTATTTTTTTGAAAATTGTCCAAATTTATGAATAATGTAGATTTTTATTATGGAATACTTTATCGAATAATATAAAATCAGTGCTGAAATACAATCATCTATTGCACTGGGCATTCATAACAGTTATGTTGATAAGATGTATTTTTTTTTAATCTGTTTCATAAGTGTATGTATTGTTGAAGATGATTGCTATTTTAATACATTGAGTGAAATGTGAATATAACATTAAATCAGACGTATCAAAAGAAAATTATAGTTTTAAAAATATCTCTTTCAATGAAATTTAAAATACATTCAAAATCTCACTCGGCCATCTAGTTGGAGAGCCGTCAGGGAAATAATTATCGAATGTTAAAAAAGTTGACAAGATGATTATGTACTAAATGACCGTCTAATCATTATATTTTGACTGCAACTTTCCAATTTGTTAACGTGTGAAAATGTGTATGAGTGATTACTTTTGATAAGTGGTAAAAATAATAGTAAGTGAGGATGCATTTCTACTTACAAGTCATGTTGGGTTATAGTTATGAGTAAAATTAGTCAGTGTGATAACTAGTCACTGAACAAACTTGTCATTTATTACATACAATAGCGAAGGTACCGTCGAAATCAGTAATACTTCACTAAAAAAATGCTTCCAATAAAATGTTTTGGTCAACATGTATTATTTTAATGTTGGATTTTTTCAAGTCAATTGAAGATATTCTATATTTCTGCATCTAAATATATTCAAAGTATTATTGTCATTACTATTTACTTTCTATTGAATTTTCCAACATATAATTTAAAAAGCTCTTTTTAGAATTTGAAAAATTTCCTTTTATGTAATAAATATACATCATTTCTAGGAGTAGGTGAGCTATTCGTTTACAATAGACTAATTCAATTACTTTTCATAGTTATTTTTATTCCTTATCTTTCTATTTGACTGGTTTCATTTCATTCAAGATATTTGTAGACTGCATACAGTATTATAAGTTTATAAACTTCAGAATTCTTATATAATAAAATAAATTGTAAAATAATCTAAGTTTACTTCAGTGCCTACCAAAAATGAGTGAATAAATGCCTTGATGCATTAAGTAAATTGAACCTATTCTTGTTCTATGATTGTCATTAAATATACATCGAGGGTTTGAAAAAAAAGTACAATCAAGTCATTAGTGATTGATTAACAAACAAAATAAAATGAGATAAATTAAGGTTAATTCAATAGAGGGAAGTAACTGTGTAATCAGTAGACAACTAGAGAACGTTATTCAGGCTGTCAGTATCTGTACAACTTGTTTATCAGCTTAAAGTTATAACAAAAGTGTACTTACTAGATAAAAATGATTCAGTAATTTCATTGATTATCTTGACAGTAGTTGTTTACTCATTTTTTCCCCTTCATTATGATGAATATACTATGTGTATAGACTTTTTGCAAAACTGTAGCTTTCAGTTTTCAAGATAAAATTGGCTTAAAAATTACAAAGTGTGCCACGTTTTGAGCAACAGGCATTTTGATAACAAATGAAACAACAGTAAGTCAATATCAAACGCGTCATTGATACAAACAGTTTGTTACTTTCATCTACTTTTACTAAAAATCACTATTACTTGCATGTTTGACAGAGACTAAAATTGGGACAGGTGATTTACTTCGGTGCCTCTCATCTCGAGCCTTTAACCTCAAAATTTAATGCACAAGAGACACAAACAAATGTGAACTACTGAATCCAATGGTGGTTGATGAGCATAGTAGGCTCTTGTGTTTCTCTTTTCTCAGTGAATTAGTAGTTTGAAATCTGCGTTTCGAAAACCACCCTAAATAGACTCGCAATATTTACTAACCTGGTTTAAACGTTCACTTTCAACTTTTCCTGTCTCTTCCTTCTAACGACACGCCTAAGTAAAGATAGCCCCTCTGGGGCTACTGCCGATCTCAAGCCTGGATAAAGGAGGAGCGTTGGGCTTAAAGTTTGCAACCTCATTCAGTAGAGAACTAACTCGTTAAAAAGACTCTAACCAGTAAACAAATTTTGTAATTGGCTACTTAAATGCCACGATGGATTTGTACAAATATATCAGTAATGTATTATGTCGAATAATAAATCAGCATCATCAAGGACTTTTAAATGTTTCATGAAAAAAATATACAAACAGTAATAGTCTCCACTTGCTCATTGCATTCAAACAAATGTTATTTCTAAATTTAGGTCAAGCAAATCACTTTGTATGCTAATCATTTTTACCACAAAAGTAACTACAAACTAACTCGTATAAAATTTTTTCATGAAAGATATTTTAATAAGGAATTCAATGTTTCCTAAAATAGCAATTTTTTGTAATGAAAAATTCTGCAAATAAAAATCCAAATACTTCTAGCTACAATTGTGAAATTTTCATTTCTGAGAAACAACTTATGAAAAACTCAATTTACTTAATTGTGTAGGTGTAACAGAAAGAAAAGCGTCAATACACTTATAAGTTAACATGAATAAACAGTGATGAAACTCACTGTAAAATGTATTAAAACTAGTTCTAAATGATTTTCAAATGATGTTGGTATGATGGCTGAAATGTTCTCATACGGTAGGTGGGTTTGGAATCAGGTGGTGTTTTTTAATGACAATATCACGATGGTAGGCTACTTTCAAAATTATTATTCTTATTCATTTTTATGTATGTAATTTTTGGTGTTTATTTGAAAAATACATTCAATGGTCAGTTGAAAATAATCATTCGCTAAAATCTTTAGTGTTCTCAATATGTACTGATATCTATTAATAGTGTTTGTGAATGTGTATTCCAGTGGTCTAAATAATTCAGTTTTATGGAATGTTGAATTAGTGAAAAATAGATTAATTTTTCTTCCTTATTACGCCTAATTATAAGGTGTCAGTACACATTCTGTTCAACCTTATCACAAGCTTACAAATTGTAATATTTTAAGATGAAAATTATACTACCATGTATACTTACTTACTTATATATAAGTAAAATTCATTGGAAATGAAGGTGTACTGGCGAAGACTCAAATAAAACTGGTGAGATTAAACAAAAGTGTTGTGATTAAATACGATATGATTGAGAGAGAGGGAGTATTCTAGAACATCTGTATGAATAATCAGAGATCAGAGAGTTAAGTTACACATTGAAATCATGAATCGATCAATGTTAGATTGTCATTAGAAACCTGGAAGCACTGGACGACCGTTTCGTCCTGCTATGGGACTGATCAGCAGTGCGCATCTTCGACTACCGCACCTCTCAGGATTCGAACCCAGGACCTTCGGTCTTACACGCAAACGCCTAACCTCTGGATCACTGAGCCGGTATCTAACGGTATTAATGTTAATACAGTAGGATGAATGAATGAATTAATTAATTTAACAAATTCATTTGATCAATCATTAAGAACCGTGGCTAAAACTTAACTTGATTAGATAAATTATACTGATCCAAACCTTTTGCTTACATTGTCAATGACAAATAAAATGATACGAAAGATGACTGAAAGTAGTCAGTCAACGGTCAACCTTTTATCTCAATCGAATGCATGTGATATCAATTCGTTCACATTAGTGACTAGAATTTGATCAGCATTAAGAAGAACTTAACATGCATGTGACCAGTCAGTAACGGTTGATTAATCAGTTGTCAACCTAAATATTGATCTTATCGTTCCAGTCCTTTCAATTCCCCCTTTTGTCATAGATAGCTCAAGGTTTTTTTCCTTATGATACATTGATTTCCAGTAATTATATTGACTTCAGTCATTTTTTTAAAAAAAAGGGATACTTGCTTAAAATTATCAACAATTTATTTTGTCGAATAAATTTTAATTTTAAAAAAATATGCTTAAACGAACAAGTAATATATCATCTCAAATGTGTTCATTGTATCCAATTTAATTACTCTTCATTGATATACTTCATTAAATAACAACTTTTTGACTACATACTTAAATTTGTTTGATAATTTACCCATTTGTAATTATCAATGTAACATTATTTATTAACAACTTTAATAATTTTTGAATCGTGCTAAAGAACTCTGTGATTATAATTACTGATAACTAGTAGTTAATTACAACACAATGAGTTTCGATACATCCTGTTCATTTATATTCTACTAATATGAGTTGATTACTTCACCTTCACGGAAATTTTAAATTTCACTGATAAATATGCTCATTTCGAATAAATTTTTCTTTCACATGAATATTCTCACTAGAAAAAAAATTTCTCCAGGTTTACACTAAAAACTAAAACTTTAACCGTCAATCAAAATGTACATAAATATCAATGATTAACTGGTTGATTTTACCAGACTATCGACTATGACAACATGAACACGCAAGTTTTTGCATTCCTTATCGATTTATTTATCTACAAACATTTCCTTTAGTTAAGTGAACTTGGATTATTCAACTTTACAATCTACTTCCCGTGTAATTACATGATAAACAAAAACGCACAAAATTAGATATTCGAGATATTAATAAGTTATGATCATTGCCATCAAGCAAATCTAATTTTCTAAGTTTATTTGATATTTAAAATTTGTCGATAACTCACACAAACGTATATCATTCCAGGTGCAGTGGCCTAGTTAGAATAGAGTTTAATTTTCAGTGAGAAACTAGCTGATTCTAACTTCAATACACTTACTTTGGTTTGAGTAACTTATTAGTATCCCTAGATCTTAAATTCAGAATATGACTTGAAGCTCAATGAGCGAATGTGCACTTTGGTAACTGAGATTTTAAAAAATTAAAAGGTTTTCGAAGCGAATTAAGATCAAATTTACAACTGACTGATCTTTGAATAGTGACCAATTTCATATTTCTCAAATCTTTCATAATACTAATAGAATCCTATCAGTCATGTCTCGTTGTGGTCACTAGTCTGAATGATTGAACATTGTGTGTGCATTATATTGAGATGTACAATGGTGGTTAGAGGTAGTCGACATTAATAGTCTACTTAGCTATATATTTTAAGTAAGCGGATTGTGAACTATTTGTTTCTGCAAGAAAAAATGATATGTATGTATTTTGTAAAAAGGAACTATCGGAAATTATCCCATGTGTTTAACAGAAGAAAAAAGGATTCTTTTTGCTTCATGCGACAGTGAATTTTAGATACTAAATTATTAGATACAGCTGAATATCATTCAAGCGCTAATCGAAAATTTAATTTTTGAATGATTTTGCAATTTCCTTTCTTTGAATATTCACTTATACAATCAAGATACAGTTTCAAAACAAAAATGAAGCCCGATAACAAAGAAACTATTTTGTACAATCTAAGCACTACAGATATAATTCTTTAAATATATCCACGACTCCTGCTACTCGCAGGATTAGAACCCAGCACCTTCGGTCTTGCACTCGAACGCCTAACCCCTGGATCACTAAGCCAGTTGCTAACGGTGTTAATGTCCAACTTCCATCAATTCACGGAATTGCAAAACCTCATACACTGTCTTCGCTAGTTACTGTCTACACCAGAACAGATTGAACTTCATTGTTCACGACTTCCAACTAGAGCTCGGAGAAGATTCCTTACGGAGCCAGTCACTAGTAAGCACGGGTAATTGTATTTCAGGGTTGTGTAGTGTTATGTTACTCGTTGAAATCATGAGTCGATCAATTCTAGACCACCACTAGAAACCTGGAAGAACTGGATGGCCGTTTCGTCCTGTTACGGAACTCATCAGCAATGCACATCTACGACTTTTACACCTGGCAGGGTTCGAACCCAGGCCCTTCTGTCTTGGAAGCGGACGCCTAACCTCTGGACCACTGAGCCGGTATGACTTTGATCAATTCAGTTGTTCTTCCATTAAAAATGTTTTACACGACATTTCATTTGATTTGATCTAAAAAAGTTTAAAACTAGTATACATTTCGCATTAAAAAAGAAATGTTTTTTTGCACTTTTTTTATTTTTAGCAGTGCAACTATCCAACGATATAAGTCAATTGTTAAAATTGGTCATATTCAACCAATTAATACATCACCTCTTCGAAAAAGTAGTCTACTACTAGGTAAACCATTATGGAGTCAACAAGTAATTGAAAAACCTATTGAAGTTCCGCATACATTTGAATTAAGACGAAGTGCTAAGCCTATTGTTTGTCAAAATTGTCATCGTTTATTACATGGATTATTTCGGCAAGGTTTACAATGTAAAGGTATGTTATCCAGATTATCTATGAATAGAAAACAAATATTTGTTAAGAAGCATGTTGATGTAAGAAAAAAAATAAACAATATTTGAACGGAAGAATAAGGTTAATTCGTTAGACATTTTTATACACGAACTGAATTATTTCGATATCACACTGGTAATGTGATAATTTGATGAACATTATTTATGCTAAAATCCAAATGTCGATAGAATATTTCATCCAAGTTTGTAATTCTAAAAAAACTTAAACATCCATTATTCTACACACTTTCGTACTCATAATCCTCATAACTCACAAAACATCACAATGTGTTCAGCTAACGTAAACGTATCACTTCGTTACAATATACAGAAATTTGAAGTCATAAATACGAACACAGGAGATACTTCTTGTACGACAGTGAATCTAATTTCACCAGAATAATAATACACAAAAACACTTTAAAGAGGACATTTGCATACAAGTAAGAAGGGAGAAGACAAGATTTGCAAGAGATAAGAAAGTATGATAAGTAGTCACCACATTATTTATGGTATTTTACAAGACAGTGTCAATTCTATGACTTGGTGCAATGCAAATGCTCTAATTATCATTGTTTTTGTGGCAGTCACCTTTCAATTAGTTGTCTGATTATTATAACCTTTGAACCGATATAATGCAGTATTTCCAGTGTCATCTCTCACCTAAATTATTGCGTAGGGATGTAGGATCTTCAAGAATTTCTTCTTGAACTCCAGTTGAAAAACAAAGTTTATGTTTGCATAATGTCAGTTTTTACAAGATTTAGTCATTGAACCATGGTTGGTAAATATGATTAAAACTATTAGTATTACTAGTATTATTAATGTCAGTAATAACCATAGTAGTGGTAGTAAGATGAGCACTGGCCGATATGCATTTGTGTGTCAGTATGAAGTTTCCAAACCCACGTGAAATCAGTCGAATCGTGGAATTCGTTGACTCATTTTTGATCCTACCATGTAGCATCAATCGCTTTGAGATTACATGATTACATGTGTTAGCCTGTGTGAAACGTAGATACAGAGTTGACTGTTGTTGACTATTTCGAACCATCTTACATTAAAAAATGTATATTATTCAATAATTAGCGTAACATTCATAAAGTTACTTGTACTTTAATGATATTTTTATCTTAAGCTTTTTTAAATCTTAGTTTGAAACAGTTATTTTCTAAACATGATGCTTTTTGCATTTGATTCTGAAAGTTTTACTGGCTACAGATTTCATCGCTTATAAATAGACTAACACTGATATTTATATATTCTTTTTACAAAAAAAGACTGCAAGTTATGGGTACACAAAAAATGTGCTACATTCATACCAAATAACTGTGACGGTGAACAATTTTCTCAAGAAGACAATTCTAGCAAAGGTAAATGTGACGATTGGATTTCTTTGATGTTTAATACTTTGAAAACAATTTTTTAGCTCCATTTTGTTTTATATTACTGTGGAAGTTGTAATTATAAATGATGCGTGAGTAGATTTATGATTTCAATGAAACCAAGCAATCTCATTAGACTTATAATGATAGCTAGTTACTAACTTTACTAGGAAATTCTCGTAGTTGTAGTGAGAAGCAATGATCAGAGAAATCCAGCCTTGTCGTGTATAAGGCAATTATTCATGAAAGACAATGAACGAGGTGGCTTTTGGACGCCGACTCAGTAGTCAAAAGGTTAAAGGAGACCGAAGGTGATGGTTTGATTCCAGCATGTAGGAAGTCATGAATGCGCACTTCCAAGCAGTCCCATACTAGGACGAAACGGCCATCCAGTGCTTTTAGGATTTTAATAGTGGGCCATTATTGATCAATTTATGATTATATTAAAACTAACTCTTTTCTTTTCAAATTTGTTTATTCACTAAAATAAAGCGCCGACTATATCCTTATGATTAACTAATGTTCATCATTCATTCATTTTTAATAGAAATCACTAATATCATCTTGTAATTTATTATTTATTATTATTCAGTGCAATTTTGATTGGCAGTCGTTTGATTTTCTTTTTCATCTATAGAAGATTAGCATAGATAACTTTTAACACAACCTCATTGATATTTATTCCTAGGTGAATGACTTAAATTAAAAAAAAAAGTTTTATGCCTTTAACTTGATATCCACCTACTTAATGCTCTAAATCATTTAAATGATTAGCTTTTTTTTAAAAAAAAAAATCATATTCTGGATATTTTTCCCCTGCAGTTGAGCAACTAAGAAGAAGATATTCCATCGACTGATAGATTATTATGTAAGAGATACAGTGTAATGTTTTTTTTCTTCCTTAAATCATTTAACATCTATTCGTGTTTTCTACGTGTAGCGTAGAATGATTATAAAAACACAAGAAGAATTTCACATAAATCAATCAATGTTGATATTTAGTAAAAGAATATGAATTAAAATAAATCTCTGCTAGATTTATATTATATTGTAATGAAATAAAATAATAATGACTTGTGAGTTTAAGTAATACAAAATTTACTGGAGTCAAATACTATGTCTGAGCTATTAATTTAAGAGTATTAGTTAAGTGATATCAAAATAGTTTGTGTTTGGGTTCTTTTAAATAAACTTATTCAATCGTTAAGTGCAAACTTACTTATTTCAGTCAATAATCACAATGAAATGAAATAGATTACGTCTCTACACATGGTAGGCAAACATTGATAGTAGGAAGACAGGTGTACTGATAGTAGTAAGAAAAGTAAAATACGATTACAAAAAGTTTATCAATAATAGGTCAAACTTGGATAAATAGACTACCCTATTTACTTACACCTATTACCCCCGACAGAGCCTAGGTCGCAGACCAACAGTGTTCAACCAAATCTGTCCTCAAGTCTCCTTTCCAGTTGTCTTCCGGTGTTATTCATTATTTTCTTGTCTGTCTCCAAGTCTGGACGCAACGTTCTACCGTTTTCCCTTTAACAATGAGGGTTCCATGTTAGGAGTTGCCTTGTGACACAGTTAGATCTTATCTACCTCCAGAACTTTTTCCTTAATTTCTTTCTCAGCTGAAATCTAGTTTAACTTTAATAAAGTCAAACAGTAGTTATCAATTAAAAATTAACTATACTTATTGTTAATTAACAATAAAATAAATGTATGTCTTATTTCGAGAAGGTATGATCAGCTGGTGTTTTAGTTATTCAACTAAATTTTGAAATCTTTCATTTGTAATCAAAAAAGTGAAATAACTAATAATTGTTAGACAGGTTCTTACGATCAAATATTTCTGTTCTCGAAATTTATTTTATGAACTTCTAATAATGATTTAATGTTACCTGTAACTGAACATCTTTTGATGATTTTTAATAAAACTCAAAACTCAAGTATAATTGAATGAAGTATGATGGTGAGTGTTTGAATCCTTCATTCATCCATACAGACTGATCATTTCACAATTTTTTTTTTCTGAAACTCGAAAAAATTACCTAGATGCAATTGCGTGTGTTTATTTGCGTAATTAAAATAGTTACAATCTTCTTATATTTAGTCAAAAAATCATTAACATTTCAATGAGTTAGTTCATGTGTTCATTTGAAGAATAAAAAACTAATCTTATTGGGTTGGGTGAAGTAAAGTATAGAAGAAAAGAAGAATCTAGTGAGATGTGCATTAGTTCTATCATTGAAAAATATAATCGTAAGGGTATTCAAGTGAGAAAATTACTATATAAAATCTATAAAACAGTCATGTTAATTCTATGTATTTAGTATTCTTCAAAATTTAGTCAACTATTGAAATATTTAAAAAAACTGTATGGTATGAATAAATTTCAGTAGGATAATAGTCTTTAATTATTTTTCTTACTGTTCAAATTCAAAAAAAACTTTTTCATATCCACTATGTATACACATAAATAATTATGTGTTTCTTGCCTTCGATTTTAAGATTTTATGTAAATAAATATGCCTTAGTTATTTCTTGTGTAAATTTTCTCAAACTTTAAAATATTATATTTCCTAAAATACAAAATCTAATCGAGATGTTAAGAGTTTGTAGGTAGTCAACAAGAACTAGTTCACGCAGATTCCATGCTATTTTTACAATTATGATTATAGTGTGTAAGTTATTGTAGAGCAAATTAGTGTTTTTTTTCCAGACGGATTTAATATTGTATCGTCCAAATTCACCGTCTGATACGTTACCTAAGAGCTATTCAAGTTCTTGTTGACCTCTAATAGAACTAGTAGATATTTACAACTGACTGATCACTGGGATGACTTATGTCATAGGTATGTAACTCTTTATTGATGACCGAATTCTATTATTCAAACACGGGTACTAGTCTGAGTGATCGATCAAGTGTAAACAGTCATATTTATTAGACTAGAGTTTTGAAAAAAAACCAGTATATAAATAATGAAAGCTGTACAAATACTTCAGTTTCAAAAGATGCAATATTGTATTGTTATTGTGATGAAGATGAAAATAATAATAATAATAATAATAATAATAATAATAATAAACTTTGCTCAAGTGACATTATCCCGAGTGTATTGATTGCGTTATTCTTTCCTATCTCATTGATAACAAACGCCGCCACAAGTCTGAATGTTCTTTCTCAGTTATATCCTAAGTCCTGAACAGTTAGCTTAAAACCGCATAATTATACCTAGTGTTTATAGCGGCAGTATTTAACACAAACAAAATGAAACTTGACTTATGCAGTTCATGGGTCAGTTTCGGTTACGATGCAGACTACCATAAATAAACATTATAAACAAAATTTTCAAATCGATTATATGATAAACAGGTATTTTGTTGGAGATAGAAATAAATGTACCTCGAATAACTGTTTTTTGTTAAAAATGGACTCTGCTCAGTAACTTAATGAATATTTATAACCTGATTAAAGAATTCAAATTATTTTATTTCTATGTAACACTAAATGCTAGGAAGTTCTTAATAGGAAATGATTTACAATAATATTTCTGATAATTTTTAAACCTTACAGATAAAACTAAATCAGCGCTTGATAATTTCTGGTATAATAGGCAACTTGATTGTAATTAATTTCACTAAATATTGTTGTATTCTTACTATAAAATTATGGGGGTCGTTGAATTACATTAAAATCATAAATCAATCATCGTTATATTAGCATTAGAAACATGACTTCTAGTGAGAAGCTGTGATCAGGGAAGATTAGCCCTATGGGCTGTAGGCAGCAACTATCAAATACAATGGTTGAGGTTGCGCAATATCTTAAAATGATCAAAGTTAGACAGTAACTCCATTAGATGGCTCAGTGGTATGTAGGGTAAGCGTTCGCGCTCAAGACCGAAGGTCACGGGTGGCAGGAGTCGTGGATGTGCACTGCTGATGAATCCCGAACCAGAACAAGATGGCCATCCGGTGCTTTAAGGTTTCTAATGGTGGCATAAAAATGATTGATTCATGATTTGAATGTAAAATATTAATGTCTACGATAATTAGAAGTCATTTCAAAACGTATCTCACGTTCCTTAGTTCTACTGAACTTACAATGTTTACTAGCTGATGAATAGTAATTGTAGATCGTTACATGAATGATAAATAAAAGTTTTCCATTCAATGATTATCATAATTATAAGAATATTAACGAAATAAAAATATCCAGCATATCATTGAAAACAATATTCAGCATATTCATTTAGTCTTGCAATTATGGGTCGTATATTTTCCAGTAGGATTAACATTTTTCAAATAAATCAGTCAAATGGTAAACGGTTATAAATTTCATTAGTTAAAAAAAGTGGAAAACAAAATGAATAAGTCAATTAGGCATGCCTCAATAAAGCATTCTAACAGATTCAATTGTTTGTATGTGTATGTTTCAATGAAATGTATTCTCATTATATATATCACTGTGTGTTGCATTAGTCTGTGTGTGTGTGTATGTTTTTAAGAGAAAAAGGACGGACCTGGCAAACGGAGAGTAAAATCTTTTCATCAATACCAACTGAGTAAATACCAGATGTTTTGATTTTCAATGTCAATTTATCAATTTAAAAATATATTCGGTATAACAAAATCATACAAATCTGCCCATTGTTTTAAGTATTCATTATTATGATAGTGGAATCGAATTTAAACATAATCTAGTCGAAATTCTAAAGGCGTCTAGTGTTAAAAAAATATTGACGATTCAATGCAGTGGGCTGCTATTTTCTTCTTTTTACAAAGCATATCAGAATTACTAATCTAGTGATAGAACCTACAACTTTCAAACCTTATAAACAGTTTAAGTGGGTAGTTTCAACTGAATATCCAATGTTATCAAGTTTAAATTAAAAAGTAAATTTTCTGAACAATTATCTAATATCAATCGCGAGACCAATATCAAACCATATTCAATATAAGTGAAGAACAAAGTTGACAAACGAAACGACAATTTATAATTGTTCATTGAAAATATGAATGTGAGATGAGATTGAATTCACTCGACTACAATTGGTTAGTTATTTTGAAAAAAAGTAACATTTAATCTTTTAATGACGAACAAAATAGATTTTCAAGTTACACATTTGAAACCACGAATTGATCAATGTTAGACTACCATTAGAAACGTGAGAGCACTGGACGGCTCAGTGATCCAGAGGTTAGGCGTTTGCCCACAGGACCGAAGGTCCTGGGTTTGATTCCTGTGAGGTGCAGGAGTCGTTGATTCGCACTGCCGCTGCCATCCGATGCTTCCAGGTTTCTAATGGTGGTCTAACTTTGATCGATTTATGATTACAAAAATATTTAAATCAAATGTTAAATCAATGAAATAATGAGTAGTTGTGTCATAATAAAATATCTATTTACTGTTGTGAACACATGAAAAAAAACACTGAGTTGATTTGTTGAAATCAACAACAACCAAAAAAACCACATCACTGATATCACATGTCTAAAATAATCATAAATGGATTATAAGAGAATAAACCATTTTTGTAAGCATGTTTAGAAAACAACATTAACCAAGAAGACAATAATTGGGCTAATTTTTTTCTTTTCTCAGAAAAAAAATTTTTCTTTAAAAATTTATTATCACTTAACATTGTATATGTTTGAAATGTTACACCTTAAGAATGAAATGACAACTAGATCATGTGAATGACTGGGAGAAAATTTTTCGGTTATCGATTTTGTTTTTTTTTTCTCATTTTAAACTATAGATTGAACACAAAAAATATTATTTCCATTTATCAGACATTGTTTTCGACTAAAAGTGTTGTATTATGTTCTATAAGTGAACATGGTTTGAATAAATTTATGATTGATTACTATCAAACACTTAGATGAATATTTTCAGTTAGAGCTTAGGAGAGCTTTGAAATCATTAATCAATCATTGTTAGACCACCATTAGAAACCTGGAAGCACTGGACGGCCGTTTCGTCCTGGTACGGGACTGATCTGCAGTGCGCATCCACGACTACTGCACCTCGCAGGATTCGAGCCCGGGACCTTCGATATTGTGCGCGAACGCCTAACTTAGATGAATATAAAATTTGCTTGTACCTAATAAATGGTTAAGAAATATAAATATCGAATCATCTAGACAATATCACATAATTGGTAAATAGGATATACGTATGTGTGTTTGTAAACGTAACAACTGCTTGCTTCAATACTTTAGTCACTAATTTTCCGACAGTGACAGTCCTACAGTTATGAGTATGGATTAAAGGCAAAAATGAATGAATTCATGTTTCAGACGTCCTAGAATAACGATTATGAATTTTTAAATTTCTATTTAAATATATTTTCTCGGAGTTTGTTAAACAGCCGTAACTTGTCTGTGCAAATAAAATATATTTACCATCTAATTTTTTCTTTGATTAGCTTCATTCCAAACAAATCCATATCCATTTGAATAAATTATTTTGACTACTATACAGATAATTTAGAATTTAAGACTGTTTACTTCAATTGTTACTGTATTTATGAAGTGATATTTTATGGAGATCAGTTCATTCTGAAAAGCGGTAATCATCGTGTATTAAATTCACTCATCGCTGTACCACTGAGAATGATTTATGGAACGAACACAGCTAATCATTATTATATCATTTGATGTTGAATATGTGATGAGTTCTATGTGAATCTCTTCATAAACAATCTATACAAATACGTCATAAAATTAACAACAACAGTTATAGCTTTGACTGAACTGAATAATAACAATAATAAATACTGCCTGAATGCATTTACTCACTTTTACAAAGAGGCCAGAAATACTAGAAAACCTACTGTTTCTTTTTCGGTACAGTATCCGGTGTTATTTCTTTATTCTTTTGAAGAACCGAAAATCAACAATATGTTGACAGTCAACCACATTATGTAAATAAATTATATTATGAAATGATAAAGGTTTTAGTGACTGAATTACCAGAAACCTTTTTTCATAGTAGATACTGGCATTTGAAAATACACAGTTATAAAATATGGTTTCAATTATTACAGTTTGAATAAATGTGAGAAAGATATTTATTGTTTTATACCACATAAGTAATATAGAAAATTATGGACTGTTATAATATTTCTAGCATTGATTTAGCCCTATTATTACCATTATTATTATCATTATTATTATTATCGACTAGCAGGAGATAATATGTCATACAGGGACTTATTCTTACACTGTTATTATTTATGTAAATTATTAATGAATAAACGGTATTGTAATATTTTAATATTCAATAAGAAAAATATAAGTCGGACGACGCAAGTTTAGAATACAAAGATTTAAGATGAGATGAAAATGAGCATTTGAATTCGCAAATCAAAGTCAGTAATACTTGACATGATTAATGAATAATTTACTGAATAAAAACATATATATATAAAGATATATATATATATATACATATAAAGTAACATTAAAATTATTGTCTGCTACTAACAAATATTACTAATATGATTACTTCTTTATGGAGTATGCTTCAATGCCATACGAGATTCGAAGTAGAAGTCAAAATTATCGATCGTTGAGACTCCTGTCCATGAAATCTTAGCTCATCATATCACAATGTGAACATATATAAACGATTAAAACTTCACAATTGTTTTTTATAAAAAAATAATGTAAACTTAATCATGATTACAAAAGCATATATTATTAATGACTGAAAGTGTTCCTAGCGCAGTTTGTTGTATTTTTTTGGAAATTAGCTGTACATATTACTGCTAATGACTGAATTCAGGTATTATGTGTTGAATATAATATGGAATTCTCAGTGCATTACAGTTCTTAATGTTTTTCATTGAGAAAACAAAAACCGATCGATAATCGCATGCATCAAATAAGTAAATATAAACTATGGGAAAAGCTTTTAAGAAGATAAGAATCTATGCAAAATTTTTAATTAGGAACATGTTTAAGACAGTGAGTATTTGTGTAAGTCTGAGCTCTTGCAACATATTTTATCAGATAGTAATATTTACTATAAATAGTATTGCAAAGTTTTTGTACCTTTTCTTACGTGCATTGATTCTAATGTACTGGTTTCTTGTTTGATAAGAAAATAAACAAGAAGAAAGATGCAAATGGAGTGGATGGTCATCAGCTAATAATGTTTCTCAAAAGTGTGCAAGAGTTTAAATGTCTACCAGTAGTCGTATTATAATAACATCTGTAAGTTCATCACACACTTAACTAACTGCTTTCGACAATCTCTACAACATAGCGAAATATTTTCTGAAAAGCCTTAGAAGAAATATTGGGGAGTAGTAAAGAATAATGGGTGATATAAAAGATTTAAAAATCTTATAAATGTTAAGTAACGCTAAAAGTTTGTACCCTTTTTATGTCATGGGTCATACGTAAACCTTTCTTGGATATCAGCATAACATTAAAAGATTAAGGTATATCAGAGGAATAGCGTACATCAATGCAAACGGCTTTTGAAACTGTTTTATCGAAGAACCTCAAATAGTTCGAGGGTTATAGGATTCCAATAGATTGTTTAATTTTGAAATTTAGAAGGAATAAGTGCGACACCACAAACTATAAACTATCCTCTAATAAAAGGCGAGAATTCATTTATTTCATAGAGATTGGAAGAGCCAGTAATTGGTAGACATACACTGAGATCATTCCCATTCTTAACTGAAGTGTTTACTGTAGAAAATGCAAGTTATCCAGAGAGAATGAGAAAAGAAAAGGAGTTACGAATAGCTCAGTTTCTTGGATTGCTGATGACATAAGACACTTTCCGCCATGCACAGAAGACTGTTCTCTTATGAAGAGGTATTATTACAGCTCGTTGGTTATCCAGGTGTTATTGTCGATGCTGACTAGCATGTTTGGTAGTAATAATCTTGGAATAAACTCAAAGGTAGACATCTAGTCTAGAAAGGAGCATAAAACACACTTCTTATCTTGTTCTAAACTGAACGCCATATTATGATATAGGACAGAAGCAACTTGTAAGACATTTCGTTTCGCATTTGTAAGCGAACTAATATGAATCAAAATGCTCTTATAAAGTAGGCTAAAGTGAAAGTAGCGATAGATTCTTCAATGTTTTGAAAAGAAATGAAGTTATTAATATATATCTGAATTTCGCTTTCTTGCCACCCCATACTCTTTTGATATTAGGATTATTCTTGTCCTCCTCCACATCTTCATATTGATGAATATAAAAGGAAAGCACTCCATGGAGAATTTCTGCTAAGCTTTTTGGGCGTTTTCATAGAACTGCATTCCTGAAAGCTATGGAAGTTTCCACCGCTGTGACTAGCAGGCACTTAACGGATAATGAACATAATGTCAATGAATCTAAATCATTAACAAACAGTGGTTACCCACATTTGGTTCGTTTTGCATAGACGATTGCAAACAGATTTCCTAAATAAGTCATGCTGATGCATAAGAAGATAATTAGAGATTTCTCTTTCTCTAGGTTATTACACTTGTAAGCAGATAATCACTTTTTAAACATTTTGACTAATGTTCAAACATCACCTTCAAATACTGTCTCAACCTATTGTGTTTTCACTAATTATTTTTTTTTCAATTTATGCAATCTTGTTTTTAAATGATTACGAGTAATGATAACTTGATATCTTCTACTTTGTATCAATAGTTTCTTTTCAACAAATGCAAGCTCATTAATCTGGACTAGTTTGCTGTGTCTCCTTACTCGAATTAGAGCTTTTTTCATTTTATAGAATGATTATAAACTACTCTAACTAAAAATGAATACGTTAGAAGCTCTATTTGCTGTTTTAGCTTAAAGATGTTTGTAGCTGATGAGAAGCACTGAAATAATGGTGGTATATTTATTTTATCCTATAAATATTACTGTTCTCACTTTACGTCAACTTTCAACTAAGATAATTCGAAAATATGTGCGAAATTCGATTAAAAAAACTAAAAGCCAAAGAGTAGAAAAAGATTGACAAAATAAGCTATAAACATAGATGCTTTACATTGTAATCGTTTCTCATTGTTATTAATAAACAATGTAATATCAAATTAACCTATTGAAATATATTTCAATGAAAATGATACGTACGTACGTACGTAGTTTGAAATTTTTTTTACTCAATGAAATTCGATTGAAACTAACTAAGAATTGCAAAACTATTTTGAAAAGATAAAACTTTGAATGGTAATTCAGTAAAGATTCACTTTATTTTTTCTTTTCTCTACTCAACTCATTTGTTATTCGTTTATGAAAAGAAACGTGCAGTTTTTCTACAAAAGCAAATGAATAGTTGACTATTGTTAATGTAAATACGAAACACTAATACTACTACTAATAATAATAATTAAATAACTTGCCTTCAGGGTAATAATATCAAACGATATCTACACAAATAATAACTACTTGTAGGAGGCCTACTTTCTTTGTCACAAAGAAACTAAACATTCTTTCGTTGAACAAATACAATAGGATGGCTATTTTTTTCTTTTTTTTAATAATCATGCATACATATACACAATGTTTCCTCAATAAGCAATGAAAACACATGTTGTTTAGGTGGAAAAGATATTTTTTTAAAGCTGTGAAAACTAGCAAACATAGTTTAGTTCACATCAACTAACGTAATCAATTTATTTGCAGGGAAAAAACAACTCATTTTTATGCAGAATAACAAAGATTCGTCTTTAGAAAGAGTAATTTCTGTAATTATGGTCATTTTTTCGTTGCTTTGTTGTACATTATTAATACTGACTTTTATTAATGTTAAACAACTGAGAGATTCGAGTTAAATAGAATTCATAACAGAAAACATTTGATGAAAAAAATACTTGAAAAAACTTGATAATGATCTTGCTCATAAATTTAACATGATGAATTATTTATTAGAAGTCGATAGAATTGTTGGGTATGTTAGATCCCCAGAACTCACTTGATAAATATCTTCATTTTGGATTTATTTCATGGACCGATCAGTTGACCTTGAGATCACATTTCCCACCAATAAAATCCTTGGCTCTGATTGATTACTGTTGCTATTTTTGTGACCGTCCCAAGGACCTCTCTTTAGAGTAAATAAATAAACGCGATTTGAGTGCTTGGATTCATTGTGCGCTTGCTGGATGCTTGTAGAATACAATTTCTACGCTATATCAAGACTTCTTACTGATTCAGCTTGCGCAAGGGATCACAGTAGCCTACCTGGACTTTGGTTTATTGTTAGTTATCGTTATCCGACTAAGCATACCTAGAAACGAGCGTAACAAGAATCAATTCAAACACACAAATAATTCGGATACTGACTGTTATTATAACATTTTACAGTTTACCAATGAACGGTAAGACCATGTTAATTTATGGCATAATTCGTAGGTGATGAACCAAGTAAAATCTTTTTGAAACTAGTTAAAAATAAGTATTCATAATAATTTGTACGTACGAATGAAACACTTAACGTTTAAAATTCAAAATACTAATTAAATATGTTACAATTTAATAATTTATAGGCGATTAATTGTTGTTCAATAATATCATTTTAGGCCTATTTTATAATCATGACTCTTGTAGCAGATATTCGGTGCATGTGATCGATCAAGTAAAAATTGCGAATAGATTTATCCGTTGTACAGATTTGAAAACTGTAAATACTGTAAACTGATACAAGTTGAAATAACGTCTGTCATTCAATCTTAACCCACTTGTGTGATTGTATATTGTATGCCTTGAGTTGTTAAGTTTTGAATTCTTTTTAGTATTTTAGACATCATTCAAGTCTTTTCAAGTCTTACATTTAATCGTTGATATTAGCAGAAACTTCATAATCTACTATATATATATATATATATATATATCTATTATAGAAGAGCATTGATTTATCAATCATATATACTTGTTTCATCTATAAAACTGGAAATATACATACATTTTCCATTCACATTGAAGAAGCAAGTTTTACTATTTATTAGCATTCATCGGAAAAACTAATTGGTCAGTCTATGAACAACTTAAAATTATAAATTATAAAATTTAGTATTTTGGTCCAAACGTTTTTCACAGCTCTTTTTTGTAGTATTAATGTCATCAAAATTTTATGCAAAAATATTATTCAACTATATAAATTTACCTCCCATAGGCTTAGGATAATTTTACATTGGTTTTCACGAGTACCACACAATGTCCAAGTGTTAACACTACAACCTGAACAGTTCAACTCAATCCGATGGTGCAGTCACACAAGTACCTGACACCCTAGTGGACTAGTGTATATAAAAATATTGAAAAAAAACGACTTCCTTCTTTGATGATTTTCCTAGATGATATCGATACATTAGAAAAACCATCTTCGCATTGAAAATATCACTTTAGACCATTGACATAACTATCACTGCTGGTTACATTAATATGCCTTTTTAAGTAGTATACACCTTGTATAATGTGTACATTTACTGGCTTGAACACAAGAACACTCCATACCATTATTTTGTTCAGAAACAGAAAAATGATAACATACTAGAATCATTAATATTTATTGATGTATTATCCTTAAGATAGCAAGTTTTTCACCGATTTCGACAAAGTCCATTATCAATCTTTTCATAATAATTGTATACATAAATTGTGACTTATTGAAAGTGAAGAAAAATTGACTTTGTCAAACTATTGGTAACTCATAATTTGTTTTCCTTCATCTAAAAAATGGGACATTCAATTTTCACGGTGTTTCAAATGAAGTTAACCTAATGAACATTGATAATCTGGTCTCAACTGTATAATGTACTCAATAATTCCAACTTTAAAATGATACATACATTTAATATTTTGTTATTTTCGTCAAGATCAAGTTAATACCCTTTTGGATTTTTCATGTTAATCAAAAAGGCAAGTGAATGAGCAGTAAACTCTAGATAGTTCAAATTTTCTCAACTTTATCTTAATTTTGAAAACGTGTCATCATAAGTTTTTTTCGTGAGTATCGTCAAGTACTGTTAAAAAAGGAGATTTCGTCAGTGACAGACTATCATTAAGAAATCAGTCTTATTTCTTGTTAACTTAACAGATGTATACAGTGAAGATGGGAAATAGGTATAGTAACTTAAGCATTAAATAGTGCATGTTGTATTTGGAAACGTCATATCTCATTTATGTTTACATTATATAGCTATTATTAGCGTTCTGTAAAAATTTAGCAAACAATCTACATTAAAACCTTGATTAGATCTACATCTTTCAGCTCAACTAGTTGGAAAGGTCAACTAATTTAAATAAGATCACTGATGGAATTTGTATGATAACTCTCAAATTTTCTCATACTCAAAACTATCTCATGTATATCTTAAATGTACTTATCCTCGTTTTCATTCATTGTAAGTAAGTAATTAAGTAAGCAAGTAAGTAAATAAGTAAGATCGACCTTATTCAATTCATTTGCTGAAGGTATGTGTATACATTATCATGTCATTTTAGGTTTTCTTGTACTTACTTACTTACTTACTTTCGCCTGTTACCCCAAATGGAGCATAGGCCGCCCACCAGTTTTCTCCAACCAACTCTGTCCTGGGCTTCCCTCTCCAGTTCTGTCCAATGTTTGTTCATTCCTCTCATATCTTTCTCTATTTCTCGGCGTTTTCTTGTACTAACCTTATTTATTTGAATTAAATACTGGAACGTATCAGGACAACTCTTGACCACTTCATAAATAACTTTCTGATAAAGTTAATGAACTATGTTCCTAAAAATAAATAACTAATTCGTTGAAAATCAAGCGAACTGCTCAGAATGAGTTCAAAAACTTTATGCAACTTAAAAGTAAATAATTCATTTATCATAGAATGATGACGTTTCTGAATATCTTATTCTAGCTAAACTTCACAAGAAAAATTTACAGTATCCATTTAAAAGTGTTTTCATTCGATGTTCAATGTTGTTACTCGATACAAACAAAAAACAGGAAATCGGTGAATCAAAAAAGGAACCTATTCAAGCGTTTGAAAAAATGCAACTGTTTTGATTCAATGTTCAATCCAAAAACACTGTTTCATAAAATTCACTGATCATTTTAAAATAAATCAAAGAATCACGCTTAAATTCTTAGATGTGTTGAAATTTATTCATTCAAATAAGTGAGTTTTTTTGAAAATATGGCATTTAAGTGTAACTGAAAATTTCAAACCGATATAATTATTCATTCATGCTTAAATGTTAATTAAATTTATCTAAGAGAGATTAAAATCTAATTTCCTTTAGAAATCAAGTTCTCAGCAATTTTCAATTATTGATTTAATGTTAATTACTTTTTTATTATATACAATAAAATATATAAAAAAAGAATAAATTGTTTTTCCACGATGATAATCTATGAAGAAGTATTCATTGTTGTTCATTTTATGACGTATTTGTATAGATTGCTGATGAGGAGATTCGCATAGAACTCATCACGTATTGAACATCAAATGATATAATAATGATTAGCTGTGTTCGTTCCATAAATCATTCTCAGTGGTACAGCGATGAGTGAATTTAATACACGATGATTACCGCTTTTTAAATTAAACAAATCTGCATAAAATATCTCTTTATAAACACAGTAACAATTGAACGAAACAACCTTAAATTCTAAATTATTCTAATTAATATGGATTTGTTTAAACTGAAGCTAATCAAAGTAAAATCAGATAGTGAGATTATTTTATTTGCACATACAGATATGGCTATTTAACAAACTCTGAGGAAATACATTTTAATAGAAATTTAAAAATTCATAATCTTTATTCTAGGCTGTCTTGAACATGAATTCATTCATTTTTGCCTTTAATCCATACTCATAACTGTAGAACAAGATGCGAATTCGCTAAAAAGGGTATTGGATATTCATGTTTTGCTCATTCCAACATGTTAGATAATTAGCGATAGTCAGTGAAATAAAAACAACTATCTGTTCAACCACATTGGGAATTATTGCAAAACTGTAATATTTATACGCCCAGTTTATTGACTCCTCTAATTATACAAAAGTAGTTCAGTTAGCCTAGTCAGTTCAATTGCATCATTCATAGGACTTTCGTTTTAATTATTCGATAATTGTATCGACCATAATGTTGTACTTGTAATCATTCGATTACAGTATCGATTATTATAAATTTGGTTGTGTTTTTGGATGCTTTATTGCTTATTACATGTCTAGCCTATTATTGCATGTCTATAAATACTTAGTCGCTCTTCAGCTCATGGAGAGTTGGCTCACTTGCCTTCTCCAAAACGCTTCGTTTTCCTTGTACTTTTTCTTTTTCATGTTTGCCTGCATAAATGAATGCATGAAATAAATTCATCCACAATACTGTATTTGGCTTCTTACTATTGCCGTTGCACAAACGGGGTTAGCCCAAGTATAATATACGGAATTGGATAGGAAGTTTTAATTAATTGCACACTCGATCATTCGTCCACATTGAAGTCCAGTAGCCAGCCGCTAAATGTTCTCTTGAAGCAACGTACAAAGACCGTGTTCGATGTCAGCACTTTTTTTTGTTTTTTAGTTCTGTCGCTATTAACTTGATTATAAAAAGTTACTAGTTACATGTTCATAAATATTAATCACTTCAATATGTTTAGCATGATTAGAATATTGTTACAACATACCGTAAAGAATCTATCAATTATTACGGTCTATAGAAAATATAAAAAATCTTTAAGAACTTATATGTAGTATTTTTTTTTGTGTTTTATTCCACTTCATTTGATTCTTCATATTATGTAACAATTTTACAAATTTAATTATTGTCAATTCATTTGATTGCTGAAAACATTTGTTTCTGAGTATAAAATGAATACAACTTGATAACAATTTCATTATTGTGAGTAAATGAAAAAAGCCTAATGTTTTTTTTTGCATCAAACTGTCACATAATTTATCATGAAATATGTGTTATTTTGTAAAATTAATTTATTTACTGTCTATGTTTTTCATCAAAATGATGTAAACTTTTAAGTTTAAAAATATTAATTACTAAACGGTCATTGCTTTAAAATTTATGGGATTAGAATGAATCAACCAGATTATGACGAAATTCTGAACATCAGTACAAGTTTGTGGAGATTGTTGAATTTCATTGAAATCAATACTTCAGTCATTATCATGGATTATTTGAAGTATTGACTTCATAGAAACTCAACAATCTCCACAACCGCATATTGTCAATTATCAATAATGCCTATCTTGATGAGGAAATTCTCGGTGTTCTAGAGAGAAGCCAATGGACTGATGGAGTTCAACAGTATTGGGTGTGAGGCTGATACCTACCGAAGACAATCTGTAATAGTCACATAATATCGTAGATTCATTAAAGTTATAAATTAACACTGTCGGATGCTGGCCCAGTGGTCTAGAGGTTAAACATTCACACGCGAGACCGAAAGTCTAAGCTGTGATCCACGCTTGCAAAATCATGGATACGCCTTCCAGTGTTTGCAGGTTTCCAGCGGTGGATTAATATTGATCGATTAATGACTTCAATGAAAATTTACATCTCTTGTACAAATTAAACCATTTGAAATGGTTACATAACCATGCAGTACAACGAATGTAGAATCACACATTCTAGCAGATAAACCTAAGTAAAATAAATCACCATTCATTTTTTCAACTGTTATTACAAACTTTATTACTATAAAATTTAAGAATGTTATCTTTGCGTATTTTCTGCTTAGAATTTCGCCACCAAGATTGAATTTTACAACTATGTTTTATATACAATATTAATCATATACTTTCTAATTAATAATAGATTATTTGAACAGTATTTCATAAAGTAAATCATAAATAGATTTTGTTTCGTTTTTAACTTTTAAACTAACATCAGTTTAGAGGGTTGTGAATCTAATTACTTCTCTAATGAAATACTAATACCACTCATCATATCGTATCAGTGTTTCTTCCATTTAATAAAATAACTCACTGAGGAAAACTTTGTCATTGTTTCATCAGTGAAGTAAATATGAATTTTAAAAAGAAAAATAAACTAAGGTTCTACATCAAAATGTTAAGTTGGACATAGTGTCATATTATGTTAAAAGTCACTTTTATGAGAAGCAATAAAGTACAACACATCAATGTTATTACTTATATACAGTGTCTCTCAATTGTACAATTCTTTATTCCTTACCAATAGATATGCAATCGCGAAATTCCTCTGCCCTATCAATTACAACATTGTTAGGAGTACAAGACACAACTGCATTATCAGCATCATCATCAGCCTCATCATCATCAACGTCAAGTGGACCAAGCAAATTTAGAAAACGTTTATTTCTTCGTGGACAAACAGTTAGTGCTATCAATTCTCAAACTATAAATGAACAATCACCACCATCACGACCACCACCACAACAACAACAGAAATCGGAAACATCGTCAATCGATCAAAAACATAGTAAATTATTACATTTAACAAAAAGACAAGTAACTGAAGAAAATCTATGTTCAGCTTCAAAAGATGAACTGTTGGATGTTCAACCATATGATAATAAACAATATTTTGTGGAACAAAGTAAGTGAATTGAGAAATTTATTTTTTCATAGTTTTCATTATGAACTGATTTTAGTTAGACAGTCATTCAAAAACACCAGGTACTTGGAAGCTGTTTTGTTCCAACATCCTCATATCTGTGATTCAACTGAGGGATCAAACCTAGGACTTTCAGGTCTTGAGAACTTTCAACATTTAGACCAGTGAGCTGGCATAAAAGGATTTATATGACTGACTTTAATTCACAGAATCATTCAATAATCTTTGGTTTGATAGTAGTAAATAACTGCCTCACAGTGATAAGGTTGAATTTCACTGTTTAAAACACCTCACTCAAATTTCCGGAGTTACCTTTTAAAATTAGTCACCAGTGAGTACACAATCACTGTTATAACAGGAGTTTGTGAAAGTTATTGAATTTATTGAGTGACATTACGGATCGATTTATAAACCATTGTATGCTTAAAAATAGTGAATAGGTTAAGAGCTCATGGGGATACTGAAGGTTTTAGTTAGGCTGTAGATGTGCACTGCTGACAAACCCCATACTAGGACCAAATAGGCGTTCAATTCTTCCTACTATTTAATGATTGTCTGGCTAAGATCAGTATGTGAGCTGAACTAATGAATTCATTTTATTGGATAATTCTTGGAAATATTTAATAAAATGTTTATTGAATAAAATATGTACATATATACATTGACTAATATTAAATGTATTATTTAATATATATATTTTTACTGAAATTCTACTAGATAGAAATAAGCATTAGGATTTATAAATAAAACTTTAATGGGAAAAAAATGGTTACTCATAGAATGAGTATGGAATTCACGATTAAAAACACTGTCAACATTGATAATCAACATTACCAATCTTAGATTAGTCTTATAACTTTTATGTGAAGAATTAGGCTTAATTAACTCCTCATAATGGCTTATGAAAGCATTTGAATGTGTATCACCAAGATAGAAAAAAATCACTAAATGAATATTATTGAATAATGGCATAGTGATCGTCAGTTGATTCAATATTAGTTTCCGGTTGTTTGATATACTTTGAAAACGAAACATGTTAAAACAATAAAATGGCATTTCAATTAAAATGTGTACATTTAAGAGGAACATTCAAGAAGTAAAAGACGATTCCATGAAGGAAATTTTCTTTTCAATCGTACCATTCATTTCATTTGTACAATCGTATTTAAGATGAGTTACTAAGTATGCTCTAGTCTTTCGAAAGCTAGAAACAGATTACATAATGAAGTGATCGGAAATTCCATACATAGATGGTATAGTGAAATCCAGAATCTTTTGATTAGCTAATGTATTTGATTAACTCATTGCAGATATATAGTACATATTTAACAATTGAAATCGTCGAAAGAAAACTTTTTTATCATTGAACCATGTTGAATCGTTTTTCATTTACACGAATCAGTTTAGTTTGTTTGGTTGGTTAATTTATTTGTTAAACTGTGAAATATTCTAGATTGAATAAGGAAAAGAAACAAAAAGTTTAAATGGCAATCTATCAGATGATTAGCATACTTAAACTTGTGCTCTTTGATCAGTCGAGAGATGATTAACTTGTTAACAGAGTGTATAACCATTCGAGTTTAATATCTCTCTTTTTTCAGTATCATACTGTTTACACGTCCCTATCGTTTTTAATTTTTTTGTCAAGTTCATCTCTATTACTCACTGAAATTCCATACAAAATGTATATCGTTTATGAATGAAATAATATTTACGACCTGGATATCGTAAAAGTAAAAAATAAAATTCACCACAATCTGATTTTAAGTTTAATGAAAAATGATTAAAAGGAATATAAACATTTTCTACTTTCATACTGTATTTAAGATAATAATGAATTTAACTCTAGTTTAGAACTTATGAAGGAAACTAAGAGGAAATTTCCATTTATCCTCTATGATACTTTCAGTCTATTTTGTCAGTTGAACTATTTTTTTCAATTGAAATGTGTATTTTAAACTAGTTAAGTCATACATAACTTTTGAGGTTTAATCAAAAAATACATCGTATTAGTTTATACAGTGTTGCATAATTATATGCGGATTTTATGAATTTATGTCATTTAAGAAACATTTTGTTTAAATGAGCTAATTTGATTAACCGTAACTATTGTTCACAATGTAAATGAATTGAAAGAATGCACTTCTTAGCATTAGTCTTAGTTTCTTTTTTGTAATGTGTTTTTGTTTTAAACTTAGAATTGGTTTTGCTGCAATAACCACTCACTTATCATAGTCATATATTATGTAAATACACTGGTGAAGAAATCTTTGAGCTACTGTAAATAATTTTAGTAATTCGACATTTTTCTGTGTCGAATTTTATTATGCTTGAGTAATTTTCATTATCTTTATTCAAAACATCAACAGTGTCCTTAACAGTATCAAGAGATGTGATATACTCTACATGTTTTAAATGAGCTTACATTCTGCTTATCTTCATTTTAAACGGATTGACTTCGAAAGACGTTGTTTTCATCATATTCACATGTATTTTCTTCACTTATCAAATAATCGATAAAGTTAACCAAAGCCTGAAACATGATAGAAATTTTGAATCAGTAGTCTATAAGCTACAGTCAACCCTGTTTTCACTGAGTGGTCTGATCAAACAGTACCGACTTTTGTACTGACGTATTATATTTCATAAAGCATCACAATAATAAATTTTATAATAAACAGAATTAAATTCCTTTTAAGTAGTATATACCTCCCACTGATACTGCTTAATTATAAAACTAAAATATTTGATTATTGTGATTTTTATTATGTATGTTAAAGTTATGGAAGAGAACACAATGAAATAGAATTTACTCCAATTCGCAATGATTCAAATGAATTATTTATTTGAAATATTAATTCATTCAGTCAGGTTTATTTTATTTTAAAAACTAAATTACTTTTTATTTTGAATTTTTTCTGATCTCTAGCAACAAATTCGTCTACTACTAACAATAATAATCAATTAGATCGTACAACTGATGTAGAAATTGTTCAATCAACAATTGAAAAACGTAAAGCACAATTTCGTTTACAACATCAAATGAAACAATTTTGTGGACCAGATATAAAATTCAATGGTCTAATTAAATCAGATGAGACTACTGATCCACAGAGTAGTAAAAGTATCGATCAAACAACTCATTTACAAATGGATTTACATAATTTATCGACTGATCTAAGAAATTCCTTTGGAAGACCTTTGATCAAGATTAATCCATCATTATGGTAAGAATTTATTTATTTGACAGTTCAATAATTGATGAGTATAGTGATAGTAAACAGGATAGAATCGGATATAAGAGGACTGTGAGGAATAATAAGTTGATGGACCACCTTCAACCAAGTAATCTTTGATTACCATATAGGAATCAACAACTGTTTTAATCTATTTTTTAGGTATACAGTTAAGTAACGTCAATCGACCGGTACTTTCAACATCATTTGTTCGATTTCACTAGTTAGATGAAAGTACATTAAAACAGTAGCTAACTGTCTCATTCATATGACACTGTCCGATATATAAACATTTTATGTGGACAAACAATTTTCTTTTGCGAAATTTCAGAACATAGGTGGTCACGGGCGTCATAAATAGGTCATTGGTTAAATTTCAAAATATCCAATGGGTTCTGTAGGCTCAAATCTCGTTGGGTGAATTAATGTCGTCAAGATTACAGATCTACTTTATTGATGAATGACAAATAGCAAGTAATTTAGCTTCTCAGTCTTCTAATGACTACTCCTAACAACCTAACTTTAAGACTTAGTGGAAAAAATATATACAGTAATTTACAATGTCGACCACATTTCAACTTAATCGATCGAATTCAATTATCAGTAATATCTAAAGAAATACAACATTGATTACTACATAAGAATTCAGCAAAGTCAGCGGAAATAACTGTAGTGCTACAGTGTAATCAAATCAGTCAACAGGTCGAATGCTTGAATTTAACCACATCCTGTTGATTAGTATTTCTGGATCTTACTTGAATAAAACTTAGTACTTGACAAGTAGATTTCATTAAAGTTAGTGATACCTCAGTTTGAGATTCTCGACAGGTTGTTTGAAACTCCAATGCTAATTAGTATTAGTTTTTTTTTTAGAAACACTAACTACTCATAATTTTATACTTTAAGTAAAATTTCTGCTATACTCGTTAAATGATATGCTGGACACTATTACGAGTTCACCTTAGTCGGCAAACAGGAGCGCAGAGAATGAGCCAGTGACACGATGGGCGTCCCAAGGTCCCACTAAGTAGAGGAAGAAGTCTTGATATGACGTAGAAAGTGTATTCCACAAACATCCAGAAAACACGAAGTTGACATGCACACAAATCGAGTTTATTTATACATGATAGAAACCTCCTTAGAGGAGTCATAAAAATAGCGTACTAAAATAATACATCAACCAATGACAGTCAAGGTTTTCTCAAGGTCAGTTGGTCAGCCCATGCGCCACAACACGAAAAATTCAAAATTAGAACCTTTATAAAGTGAGTTCTGAGGATCCAACGTTCCCAACAATTTCAAGCGGAAAAATGCCCCCATTGAAGATATAATGGTAAATTGTTTGAATATCAGTACAAACCAAACACTACATAGATTATTTTACATTTAAACTAATTTACTACAGAAATGGATAATATAACTTGTAAAATACCCAGACGAATTATATATATATGTATTCAATACAAATTGTAGATTAGATCTTAATGAATGTGTTATTCAAACATTGTACTAGCCTACAAAGATGGTATTATTGAAAATTTCATTCCCAAATATGTTATTGAAGAAGTGCATATTTATTTCAATTTTTCTGGAAAAAAAAAACAATTTTAACTTTGTTCAAAGATTTAGAAAAGAAATTAATATAATAACGAATCGTATGTCATAGTGCGTGTATGTGTGTGTAAACATTTATAGTTTATCTATTATAACTGCGATCATTAATCATTTCACAGTTGCTTTTTTTAATAAAAAAATAATAATACCAACGAAATAACAGCCAACTATAGAATGTTTAATAATTTCCTGTCATAGTGATTTATTGTGTTGAATACTTGTTTAGTTTTTGAATAAGTTTTATCATAAACAATCAGCGTTTTCATTGATAATAATAATAATAATGCACAGAGTTATTCCACTTTTTTAATTTAAAATTAAATGTATCGAGGTATTTTAAACATATTTTATTGCGTAATACAACATATTGAAAACAAACAAACAGGCTTTTAAACTAGTTGGACAGCAGAAAGCAGTGAAAAACTTATTTGATCATGTTTATATTTTTCGTCAGCTGACTAGATAACAAACACACTGCGGTGTTGATGTTAACACTGGTATCAGTAGATGAGACGACAAGACACTAGATTCTAGAATAATAAGTACTAGATTCGAATTCCAGTTTGAGGTAAACAACATTCTGCTGACAAGGTTTCAGATAGGACGAAATGCACTTTTTGAATTGTATTGTTAATTATATCAAAACTTTACTTGATATTGTAACTAAACAGTATTATCTTATGCATCCCTTCAAGATGAATATCTCTCACTTGTTGGGGACGTTAGATGCCCAGAACTCACTTGATGAAGGTCTTAAATTTGGATTTTATTCAGTCAACCATGAGATCACATTTTCCACCAGGAAAATCCTAGGCTATGATGATTGGTTGATGCGTTATTTTGGTGTGCTTTTTTGTGGCTCTCGCGAGGACGTTTCTAGGATGTATGAATAAATGCGATTGGTGTAACTGAGATCATTGTATTTACTGGCTGTTTTTAGAATACACTTCTCCGCCATATCAAGACTTTTTTCTTCAGTTAGTTGGGGCGACGGTTCAGATTAGCATACGGCGTCACTGGTTCATTATCTCGTTCTTATTTATCGACTAAGGTGAACTCTTAATAGTTTCAAACATATCAAGTGACGAGCACAACACAATAAAGATTTATCAATGATTAACATAATATAATATGAACATATATATATATATATAACATACTACAAACTGAAGCAAGTGCAATAATTAATTTTGATAGTTCTGTTTCAGCCACTTTGGAGTGCGATATCTAACGAATAAACAAATGTACAATTTTTAATGGTTAATATTTGTTCGTTTGTTAAATAATGAATGAAATTGGACGATTGAATTATTTTAATTGTACCCATGATACATTATAAGAACCGATATCTTTTAAGAATTCATGAAATGAAGTTTCATGAATTTTAGATATTTTTTTATTTTCAAAATCAAAATGAATTTTCTTTCGACTGATTTAACTTGCCCTGATTGATCATTACAACACAACAAATCAAAGTTCACATTATCTTTTCTTAAAAAAACATTTTCGTAATTGATAAGCTAATAAATAATAATTAATACAAACAATGTCACTACTGATTGGAATAATCAGTAGATTAACATTAGTAAGACAAAATCATCAAATCGATTATTTTAGTTCAACTTTCAATGGATTTATAGATGAAAATGACTATTGACATTAAATGACAATAGACATAGAAGATATTCTTTTTCCGAAAAAACATGGACACAATTTTATTTCATTTACATCATTAATAGGAATTAGTTGTTATTTTGAAAAAAATAATCATTTTATTCAGTTTCATAAACATTGATATACTTCCACTGAAATGATGCTTTCTATTTTTCTTTCTATTCACTTTGCATAAAATGAATGAAAATCGTAACTGTGATTATTTATATCATCATGTCAAATGGAAACCAGTGGACAACGAAATATTCCATTAATGCGTGTTGTTCAATCAGTTCGTCATACTAAATGCTCTGGAAGTAGTTTAATTATAAGAGAAACTTGGATGGTTCATAGAACTAACAAGGATCCAGTTGTAAGTAAAAGAAGACTATCATTATTACGTATATATCTATATATATAAATATATACATATATAATGGTTTAAAATATTTCATAATTTAGACTGAGCAATATTACAGGTTGCTGTTAATAAAACCATGAAAATGTGCCCACCATTCAAAATTAATTTATCAGACGTTGATTTTCTATTATTTTTTTTCCAGTTGTTAGTTAGATATCCTTTGTGAATGCGTATTTTATAGCTGATTAATTATTTATTATAGTAAGTTTAGGATAATTAGTTAACTACGTAATTTAATCGGTTTGAAGTGTAATTTTTCCTTTCATATTCAACAATGTTAACTGTTGTTTTCACAAGAACGACCTTTCAAAGAAAATCGATTCACGTACAGGAACGCATGTTCACGTTGAAACTGTTTGCACTGTTTAACCTACTTTATAAAAATTATGAATTCATCTCGAACAAGCAGTAATTTTCTGAGTATTTAAATTTTAGAACTTACTAAAGAATATTCGCTGGTTTATGCATGCTAGTTCTTAAATATTTTCAAGCTGTTGTATGTTAGTAATAGATATTTGATGATATGAGTTTAAGATTGTTTTACGTATTAAACAGTGTTCTTCGAATCATTGAACGTTTATCCTCGGACAACTGAGTAAGCGATGTTGTTGTTAGGAAATGAGTGCTAAGTAAGGAAAGCGAATCACTAGATGAAGTAGTGAAACTTCGTCAGTTGGGGTGGCTAGAAGATATGTTCCATATTCCTAACCACCGACTGCCTTGATGAGCCATGATTTTCATTGGAAGAAAGTCAGGGGTGGCCAAATCAAAACACAGCAGAAATCCTTGAAGTCACTGACAACTGAACTGAGTTATGTTGGTAGATGTAGACTACCTGGTTGGGGTTCGTGAGATGAAAGTTAAGGATGATTAGAGACCTTGAAAGACATGGCTCAAAACAGTTTTCAGTGGTGTAGGTGCATTCATTCTTTGTGTTCTCTGAAATCCTAACCTTTGGAATTCCTCATCACTCTATCTTCATCTTTTTAAGTTTATTTTATTAGATTCTACTTCTTGAATAAAACCGTCGAACACTAATCTTCTCCATTACTGCTAATACTTCTACTATCTCTACCACCATGAGACTTTAACTGACAATGGCGTCTCTGTGCTAATATGATATGGCAACCTGAACTGATGTATGTACATACAAAGTTCCATGTTGTATCTGACTGACTGAATTATCGTAAAATATTTTATTCCATGCAGTCATATAATAACGATCAAATGTAAGCATATATCCACATGGAGTTATCCATAAACGATCAATATGTGCAGCGTTTCGTTATTGTTTGTAGTAATAAGCTCCTAATTGATCAATAAAGTAACTTAAATATGATATAACCACTTTGAACCTTTATTTCCCTCGTGTAAGTGTATTTTAAAACGACTGAAAAGTTGCATAGTAGGACATCATAACTTCAAACAAATACTTCCTGTTTTCGTTTTTCTTTTTAAAAAACTTTTCATAATTAATTCCTTTCAAATAAAGAAATAAATTTCATCAGTTTGAGGAGAATAATGTTTTGATTGCATGTACAAAAAAAGATTTTAAACTTTTAAACAAATTTTTTCCGTCAATGAAGAGAAAAAATAATATACTCAGCGAAAAAAAAAGATTGAATCATTTTATTCATTTGTTTGTTTTATTTTTACAATATTGTGTGAAGTTGACATGAAACACCCAAAAAATAATTCAAAATTATTAATTTGTCAAAAAAAGAAAATGTAAGGAAACATGTAAAACAATATTTAAGCAGAAACACAACCTCCCCCCACCTCCAATAAATTATTTTCTGTTTTACTTTATACTGACATACATAAAACTTGCTACTCTGTTATTGAAATAAATTTATCAGTGTAGATTTTCAAAAAAGTTTGATGCAAACTATTTTTTTCAATTAGAGTTATGATGATTATTGTTTTTACACATTTGAAATCATTAATCAATCATTGTTAGACCATCATTAGAAACCTGGAAGCCTATGGACGGCCGTTTCGTCCTGGTATACGACTTATCAGCAGTGCGCATCCACAACTATTGTACTTTACAGGATTCGGTCTTGTGAGTGAACGCCTAATCTCCAAGTCACTGACTGGGCTGGCATCCAATGGAAAAATATCTAAATCTAATCATTCTAGGGATTTTGTGCAAATGGCCGTCTAGTGCCTTCAGGTTTTTTAATGGTGGTCTAACAATGAGTGATTAATGATTTCAAATGTGTAAAAACTTTTTTCACACAATCAATGGACGATAATATATTCATTTACTCAATATAGATGATTATAGATGGGGTATTTTGTTGTCGCTACTGCTGCTGCTTATTTTTTTCTTATCAGTTAGTTACACATACAAGTCAAGCAAGTTTTTTAGATGTCAGTGTGATTCCTTATTTTTCAATTTATCAAATGAATTGTTTATCAGTTGAGTGGTTTACTGTTGTTTGAGTAAAAATAATTAATTTCTTTAAATATTAGAAAAAAATTTACTTGTTAACATTTCAAAATAACATTAAACTTTCTTAGTTTGTATTTAATACCAATAATAATAATGATAATAATCACGAATGATCAGGCTGATTGATACAGGAAGATGCTATGTTACATGTAAAGAACCGGCGAAAATTTCAATTAAATTAAAATAATTTTAACTATAAATTATTTCTAGTGGACGACATTTCTTGTTAGAACTAAAATAAATATAAAGCTGTAATTATAAACTCATTATTTCTCTAATATGGAGAAATAGACCATCTTGTTGGTGAATGTGAATAGAAGAATAGAAACGAAAGAAACAAATGAAAACAGTTAAAAATTACTGTTGATATATTTATCATTTTAAAAGATGTTCAGTTGTTTTGTATTCTATGGATTTAAACAGTATTTATTTATTGTTGGTTTAGGGATAACAATCAGATGTTCAGTATATAAACAATTATTGGACATTTAATTTCATTATAATTTCACTGGTGGTTTAGAATTGACATCATAAGTGTAAGTGTTTTTAAGGTAGTTTGAGAGGAGTGAGTATTCATAAAAAAGGTAGGGAATTTTGCAAACAGATTGTGTGGAACTATTCTAGAATTGAAAAAAATTTATCTACTGAGTAATTCGTGTGGGTAGAAGATTTAGATTGAAACATGTTTATCTTCGGCAATGAAGTTATGAATTTTGTGATCAGGTGTTTTTTGCATATTTGATTACATCAGTTAAAATAAAAGATAGTTTATTTAGTATAGTGAAGATAAGCGTTAAACTTGGTTCATTTCCACGCCTCCATAAAGCATTAAATCGAAGCTTAACTTATATCATTCCACAGTTTATAAATCAATGCTGGACAAATTCAAACCTACACTTTTCCCATATACGATTTAACTCAAAACTAAAGTACAGACCGATTTGTGAGAAAGTAGAAAATCACAATGATTACACCTTCATTTATCCTCGCTTAATTTAAATAAACAGATAATGATATTTTTTTGAAAATTACATAAGAAGAGAAAAAAAAGATTAAATTTTATTACACAGATATAATTGTTATGCAATTCAACTAGGAAACATTAATTCATAAGCCCGTTAATGAAGCATGTTTTCATTTGGACATCTGATATTGCTGCTTACAAGTTGAAATTCGAACTGCATGAAGCGTTGCTTTAATCAACGAATCATAGCTACATTTAAGATAGAGAAACTGATTAAATTTACCTTTTCATCAAGTAATATTCAATTTTTTTATTTTCTAATTTCACAAAAATCGTTTTATTTATATCTGTTTATCCAAATTGAATGATAATCAGTGTTGAATCAATCGGGTATGCTTTCTCTCTTTCTTTCTATAATACTTTACAGTTTTACAGTTTATCAAATTATTTATTAAAATTTTCGAAATATTTTTTTATGACGTAAATGAGCACAACCTTCAATTATTGATATATATATATATATATATATATATATATATATATATATATATATATTTGTTCAACTGTCTTATCACGTGTATTTGAACAAATCATTTTTTATCATTCTGACTATACATTAATTCATAAAAATATTTTATTATATGAGGAGAACTAGACAAAAATAAATAAATAATAATTAGACAGTAATCATGAAAATTCTTTAAAAAAAAATTGGAGAGAGAGAAAATATGGAGATATATAATAGCAGTAAACAAGTTCACATTCTTTTATAATGAACAAACCATTCACAACTATAATCTCTCTGTAACATGATTTTCGTGAATTTGATTTGATATAGGCTATGTTTTTCTCACTCCTTAGGATGTAAAGTTTGAAATTGTTATGAAATCTATCCTGTAAGCAGACTTTGTTATTCAGTTCGGTATAGAGGAGCAATAGTTGTTCATTTGCATGTGTTTATTCGAAATACAAATTTTAAACGGTTTTTGTGATTAGCAAAGTGTAAGTTTTATTAGCTTTAAATGAACAGGTTGATTAATTCTCTCAAGTAAATGTATGTGTATGTGCGCACACCTTCAAATTTGAAGTATATAACATTGTGTAGTATGACAATATTGATTTCTAAACGATGGTGTTAACTACCTTACAACCAAAGCACAAGTTTTGCTCTCTCTCTCTCTCTCTCACTTATGATTTGCTTAGTTATTTTCAAGCTTCATTTTAAAATCTTTTTTTAATATGAAGGGCTTTTATTGATCAAAAAAGAATGCAGAACATATTTTTAATTCATTTTACTTCAATCTCAATAAACAGCCTGAAATTTTTTTCCTTCTGTATTTTTTTGGGGACATTAGATCCCCAGAACACACTTGATAAATGTCAGAATTTTGGATTTTATTCATAGGCTGATCAGTTGGCCTTGAGATCACATTTCCCACCAGGAAAATCCTTGGCTGTGATTGGTTTATGTGTTTTTACAATGTACAAATGAACGCGATTTGTGTACTTGAGATCACTGTATTTACTGGCTGTTTTTAGAATACACTTCTCCGCCATATCAAGACTTTTTTCTTCATTTAGTTTGGGTAACGGATCAGAGTAACCTATCGTGTCACTGGTTCATTGTCTCGTTTTCGTTTGTCGACTAAGGTGAACTCGTAATGATTTCAAACATATCAAGTGACGAGCATAACAATTTTATAAAATAAAACTTGTGTAACTTCAAACATTGTTTTTATTTATATAGGCTTTTTTATTCAACGATTTTACTTAATCACGTCTCTATCGATTTAAAAATTCATCCAAATTGTTTTGTTTTGATATGCTATCCGATTGGTTTTTTTTATGGAAACAAATGTTTAACTATTCAAATAAAAGAAATTCAGCTCTATAAGTAATAATGACGCAAGAAAAATGATTGATTAACATCATAGGAAAATAAAGGTTAATAAATTTGTCATTTTTTATGACTGGGTGATCACAAATATTTCTTCAACATCGACTTAATACTTATAGTTGGCAAGGAGTAGGAACCACTGTCACTGTCACGATTCGACTTCAATACACAAAAACTGGTACAAATGAAGATTGATTCACTACAAGATATGACGATGACTCTAGTCGAAAAAAACACTCATTTTTGAATTGATTTGTACGAATTACCAAAAAAAGTCACATAAAAATGCAGAGAGTTGTAGGAAATCACATTTCGCATACCGATTTATCAATCCTAATACATGATGATACAGTAATAACCTTATTCATTACAGATTCAATAATTAATTCAGTATTTTAATTTGCCGAAATTCTCATTTTTTTATTTTAAATTTATATAAATATTTCCCAACTTAATATATTCATACACATACACGTCTACGTGATATTTTCCTAGTTCTGTCATTGTTCTATGTTTTCAAATAGGTAAATGTTGTCGAAGTTAACTTATTACTGAAGTAAATAATTACGTGATACACACAAACGATCATATATATTATTTCTTTCATGAATAAAACTTACTTTATTCAAATTAACAAGCAGTTAGTCTTTCCTCTTTTTTTTCTACAGACAAATGAATAAATGAGCCTTTTTTTAAAAAAAACAAGTTTTATGAAAAATTTGAAACTAGACAACTAGCTTTTATAGAAAAGACAAAGAATTTCGATTATCATGTAAATTCGTTTTTGTTTCTCAATTTTTTTTTCAACTTTCATTTAGTATGGATGTATGATCATTATTATAATATTTTGAATGATCTGCACGAAAACAAGTTTTTAAAGTTTTCTGTGAATTAGTTTGCTTGATTAAAACATACAAATCAACTTTAATGATTTGTATGTATGTATGTAAGTACATTCACTTAAGCATAATTACTTCGTTTGTTCAGTGTCAACTTTACTTACTTACTTACACACTTATTTAGGTAATCAGTCATGTGTGAATATAAAGAGTATTTTATAGTTTGGTTAGTTGAGCAATCACTCTGTGTGTGTGTCTGTGTGCTGTATTTTATCCACTTGACCATCTTCTACCTACTTCTCTTTGTATATTCATTAAACTATAACTAATATAGATATATATTTATAAACAGAGAGAAAAGCTAATTCATTGACCTCCCGGCCCCCCGCCTCATTTCAGTTAATCACTTGTATGCTTTGTAGATTTATTGGTCATTGAATTTTTAATTTCAGAGTATTTTAAGGTCAAATTCTTAATTGACTTCTTCCGATTTTGTTTTCCCATAGAGATTACACATTTTTTGATGTGAATAGATTTTTTCTTTTTTGACATTTAGTTTTAAGCAAGAATTAACATTGAGTATAATGATGCCATTTAGACTAGTAATAAAAAATTAGGTCAATAAAATTTGAATCTCAAGGATAACAAGTTAGAAACAATGATGTTTATAATTAGTGTTGTAAAATATTTCTCCTAGTTTGTAAAATGCCTAACATTTTATCATTCAGTATGAAAAGCTTTTGATTCGGGAGAAATCTTTGTTGCAATTATTCACACTCTGAATATCCTGCATTTTTTTGGGGAGAATGTTACGTGTAAGTTACTTATTTGGGACTAACATAAAAATAGGCGAATATATTTTTGTCGAAAATTGATTATTCCGAAAATATCAACTGAAAGCTTAACTTTCAAGTTTTAGCAACCAGGAAAAAGCATATAACTATCGTTCGTTCAACTATCAATTTAGCTTTAGATTAAGAGAATTTCGGTATAAAACATCTCTAGATTTATGCAGTTAAAAAGTCACTAACTCATAAGATATATTCCATGATAAGTGTCATAGTTCCTGGTTATTTGCAAAAATCTATCCAAATAACATTTTCAGCAGTATCTTGATGGCGGGGAAACAACTGTAGTTACGCAACCGAATATGGTATTGACGTGCTATTTGCTTAACATATAGTGTTACGTTAATTAACTTTTAGCTTCAAGATTTCCCTACATCAAAAACTTTTGTTTTAGAACTTTCATCATATTCTTTTTAGGTTTCATACAATCAATGGAAAACACGAACGATCACAAGCATAGATTTTAATAAAATCAACTAAATGAATTATGAAATAGACATCGCCAACCCTGTCGGATGTAGGCAGTAACTACCAAAGACATATGAGTGAGGTCACACAAAATCTCTAGATCAATCAGAGTTGGACATTAACACCGTTGGTCCAGAGGTTAGGCGTCCGCGTGCAAGACTGATGGTCCTAGATTCGAATTCTGCAAGGTGCAGAAGTCTTCGATTCTCACTACCAATGAGTCCCATATCAGGACAAAACGGTGGTCCAGTGTTTCTGGGTTTCTAAAGATGGTCTAACAATAATTGATTGATGATTTCAATGTATAAAAACACTAATCTCCATAACTCTAATTGAAAATAAATTTCAGTAATTTATGAAGATTAGATTTTCTTCATAAACGTTTATTCTATGACATTAAACTCATTCGTTGCATTTACGTACTTGTAAACTACTGAATTTTAATGACTACTTCATGAAACACATGAAACACACACTTCATAAACACAATAGTATATTAAGAAATTATATTTATTTGTTGGAATTGACGAATAATAGCGCGTTTTTTTTTAAAATTTATCTTGTTTTTCTAAAAAAAAAACAGTAAAGTATTTCTTTACTGATTAAGGAATATGCAAGAGATTACAAAGTATAGCAGTAAATGAAGAGTAACTACCAAATGCATATAACTTCTTTATTATGATAATAATAATAAGTAAAACGAAAATAACTTCTTCGATATCATTGGAAGATCAAAATTCTGTTCTGATTATCAACAAACAAAAGAATACAAATCATCATGAACAGAAAAAAATAGAAAAGACTTTTATGTCCTTGATAATTTTATTGATTAAACATTGACATTATAAAAAAAAATGTTCCATTTTCTGCTGTACACACTCCGTTTGTGTTTAATTCACAGATTTTATTTACAAACAATGGTCAGTGAAGTGGAATTAGACAATTTAAGAAAAAATATATTTTCTAGATATAAGTTAACCATTACTTATTATTGAAATTTGTAAAACAACAAGTGTTGTTTGACTTAAGGTTTTGACAATTGCTTTACTTTTTATTGATACGTGTATATTTGAGTTGTATGTACTTGATAAAGTTACATTTTATTAATATAATCAACCAATCATCAAACAACAATACTCTATGAAGTACATTTTCAACTTCATTGCTGAAAATTTGAAAGTTCAACACGTATATTATATTAGAGTAACATATAAATAAGAGAACAATATTATTATCAATCAGATCGTCATCAAGATTTACTTTAATATACATGAAAATGTTAAACCAATCAATTCAATGAATGAGTCATAATCTCAGTGAAATGAAATAGATTACGTAACTACACATAACAGGTACAAGTTGATAGGAAGGAAACAGGTGTACTGATAGTAGTGAGAATAAGGAACTATACGATAACAAATGTTTTTGTCAATAGTTCAGTATTAGAAGTACTAGTTCAATGGTGGATATTTAAAATAATAATCACAAGGATCTATTAAAATTACGTAATGAGATGAGTGTAAAATAAGCAGATGGTGAAGAATATGAACGGGAATAGACAGAAAATTACAAGTAGATACAGGATATGAAAACATTACTAATGATGGTAGAAAAATTCCAAAATTGTTCATCAAATTATTTCCAGCCAAGTACGGAACAGGACAGACACGAATTTCTTCTGAACTCATAAACAGGGGTTGAATGTTCAGATTCCTATGGCTTCTGCTCTCGCAGAGACAGGATTAAACTCCGTTGAGAAATGATGAAGGTTTGCGACCACTCGAAATGATTCTATTCTATCTATGTTATGACCATTATCAATCAAGTGCGCCGAAATAGAGCTGCGTATTGTTTTAATCTGGCCCTTTCCAACCCATGTTGGGAGATAGCTCACTCACTCATTGATTACGTTGTTTGGTAGTACATATACAGTAGTCCCACTTCGTTATTATATAGTTTTACTTATGCATATGATGCATTAAACAGTTTGATATGTGTATCCTCTAACATAAAATTCTATCATAAGTGTGAAATATTTAAATAACATTGTCATATCAGCCTCATATTAATAGATTCTTGGGAAATATGCATCTTATTTTAACATTACCCCTCATGAATGAGGTGACAAGTGTAATTTTAACAAATGATTTATTGATTATTAGTTGATTACCTAGTTCTTGAGTTGAAATTATTACAGTATTATGATATTACCTATTGCTAGAATGGTAAATTTTCATGGTCAACATCAACTACATACAGAATCCCTTCAGATTTAGTTTTTATTTTAAATGTATAATATTTTCTTCCATTTTCATTCTAATTTATTTACTTTTTATCGACAATTGTAGTTGCGTCGACATTTTTGGCGTCTTGGAACTAAATCGATAACAATGTTTTATCATGAGAAGACAAACCGATATTTTAAGGTAAGCTGGATGGATGTTCACTGTTTTCTTGTATACGTCGTATTTTTTTTAGAAGTTACACACTTCATAGTTATGGTGTTTGCTGAATTCTAAAAGGTGGACATTAATAACGTGATTGTCTTAGGGTTACTAGCCATTAGATGATCTTCTTATACATTTTTTGAACAAAAAGGTACGAAAATTTCTAAGTCGATATATAATACAGAAATTACTGAAGAAGTCAACTTGTCTCATTATGAACAGAGAATTAGGCAGGTAGCCTAGTTCCAAATACCTAAAATTTGATTGTTTTTTTTTTCAAATTTACATCTGAATAGTTAAGTGATTAATAGGCAAATCCATCACAGATACCTATTTTTCAGCCTTCAGAATATTTACGAACTTCACAATAACACATTGTCGTTTGCATAAAGTTATTGTACATTACAGCCCTCGTTTTGTGGAATTTCGTCCAACACAGCTAGAATGATTACTTTAGTTGTAATCTTCAGGTACTACTGAGAGAAGCTGATATTTATTGCTCTAGTTATCTTTTTATCATTAAATATTGTGGGAAAAAGCACAAACAATGGTTATATGCCTTTTTAAAGTCATTCAGAAGCATATTGTATCATTTACAATAATCACTAAATTTTAAAAAAAAATTTGGATTGCACTGAATTGGTCTTGTGGCCGTTGGTTTAAATTTCAAGTAGTATTTGTCGTAGTCGGCAAATTAGTGACTTTCTTCAAAATATTCCTACAGTTCTAGTTAGTTGCTTGACCAATGGATTTCAAGTATATTAGGAGTGAACTAAATGTCATTAATGGTATTATCTGATCGTCACCCGATGAGGATGAGCTCAATAGTACTAATTGAGAAGTCTTTGTCAAAAAAACATGAGCGTCCAGATATTGATTTCCGGTAGAGTCTTGGATGTTGAATAGCCCAATACTGACACTAAACAGTTATTTCTTGCTCTTTGGTTTCACGATGGAGCTTGAAATAAAACCAATGTGCGACGAACAAAATTAGATTCACTATAAGTATCAGACTTCTCAAATAAATGATTTCAATTTTTTAATAGGTAGTTTGATCCTAGTTTCTCTAAAGGCAAGATGAAAATCAAACTTATGTAAACGCTTTCTAAAAAAGTTTCTTGTTAATTAATAATCCGTATGCAGTGTCATTATACATATAGTGCCTGGTGCTGATCGATTGCTATCAACTATATTACAAAACAGTTACTGGTTTTGGCCACTGCCCGTCATGTTGGAGATAGTTCAAAAAGTAGCATAGTATTAATATTTTTAATTATAATACTGTATTACACCAAGAATTTCATGACAATCCTTAGTTCCATCAGCTGATTGTCTATTAATTAGACAATATAAAGTTAAATATTATTATTATTCAATGTTCAACTGGCCAATCTACATAGGTTAATGGTTTTCAGATGGTTTACTGGAAATACTGACATATTAAAAGTGTTATCTACCAAGAAGACAACCTTTTTTCTCAACTACATTTTTTTTTTTGAAAAAAAATTGAAAAATTTTTAGCCCCCTTTTTATTTGCTCAAAAATTAATCAATTTTTTTTAGAAGATTGTTTTCTTGTTTCAATAGAAATTAAAAAATTTGCGCTAATGAAATTTTTTTCGACTGTAATTTAATTTTTTTAACCAGTTATTTTGGTTGAATTAAAATTCTTCTCTGACGAACCATTGGTACATTTAAAATTACTAATTGGATGTACAATTTTAAACAAAATACCCAGTTTTGATTGTTTCTATCATTTTCCTTAAATTTTGACTGGAAAAAATAATTAACTCTAGGGAAAGTAATGCACACACAACAAATCCTATGTTCCGCCTTCCTTTGATGTACTGTAAATGTATTTAAGCTAATAAAATCTTAAGAGTAAACACAAATAAAACAAAACGAGAAAATGGTAGATTTTTTTTTATTCAATACAAATGAATTAATAAGTTGTGACGAGCACAAAATGTCTATGCATGGAAGCAATCTTGTCTATCGTCAACATTTTCCCAGTGATGTTCAATGAATGATTATCCAAGATACATTTCCAACTTCATTTTTCAATGTTCAATGAGTTGGCTTATGGACAAGTTGTTGTGTTGTTTTTTCTTAAAGGGTTCTGTCTAGACGTTTCTTGTTAATTGTAAGCTTTAGGTGATCAATTCACGGGCATCATCAGAGTCTCAGTTTAAATATGATTTCTACTGTGATTTATTAACCTATCACTGTGCTTGAAAAGTTCTCTAAGAAAATTCTCAAGAATTATCGTATAATAGAACCATTAGGTTGATTAGCCGCTGAGTCTGGCAGCAGAAATTATTTGATATTTACCATGCGATCGTTTTAAATCTTCTACTCATTGATATCCAATATAGAATAAATTATTGGCAATGATTTATTATTGGTTGATAACCGGTATACTGCTTGTTTAGCTCTTACTGCTAACAGATTTCTATTGAATAAATTTTAAAGGAATAAGTAGTCTAAATGATTCAATAATGCATTTGCTATGTTAAGATGGTAAATTATTAATAGTAAACTTTTTAACTTCTATGATTGTAAGGGATGCAATTCTGTAATTACTTCAGAGTATAACTTGTATAATCGACTTGTTTTGTGAATACTATACTTTGAATCCTGGTAGTTCAGAGATCAGTCGTCCGTGTGAGAAGTCAAAGATTTCGGGTTTTATTCTCGGCTACTGGAGTGGTAGGATCATACTACAGCGGCGTCCCACATTATAAAGAAACAGCTATTTGACGTTGAAAGGCTCTCAATTATTGTCTAACTTAAATGAGCTGATAATCTGAATAAAACTCGACAATCTTCTTAACACTATACTGATAAATCCAATAAAAGAATAACTAAACAACGAATTTCACAAATAGAATGAAATTTTCAGTATACACATCAGATTTACTACACTGGGATGTGTAATTACCGACAGGGAATGGCATAACTAGATATCAACACGTTAAGTTGTTGAATAGTTAGATATAAAGCTTTTCTATATTGCATGTTGACTCATGATACCAAACGATTTGAATAATCATATAGTACAGACTTTTTTCAATAGTTGCAGTAACCAATTATTGTTGTACGGTTAACATTCTTTCCTACTTGCGGAGAGCATGGACCATTGACTAGCATTCTAAAACCTGCTCTGTCCTGGGTAGTTAATTTCAAGTTATTGTCAAGTGCCATTCATTTTTTCTAATATCTGCCCCCAACTCCCAGTGTAATGTATTCTCTGGCTTGTCTCTTTTATTTTCGCCTTGAGGAGTTTAAGTTAGAACTTACCTTGTAATTTAATTTTCGACAGTGTGTTTTCTATCCACCTCCAGAGTCGTTTTCTAATATCCTCCTCAGCTAGGAGCGAAATTGTTCTCTCACACATTAGGGTTGTTGCTGATGGTATCTGAACATATTCACATCATTATTTTTGTCCATTAGTTTCATTGATATCATCATTGTACATTGATAAGTATATACTGAGTATATTTTGTTTTTATTTTCGTTCTTTCTTTCTTTCTTTCTTTGTTTTTATCATAGGAACTTAATTTAAACGATATTATTTGTTTAGAACCAGCTGGTACTAATCCTTATCCATGGTGTCATTCAAACACTATCAAATCTACAACAAATAACGGTTCAATTGTTATTCAGAAAAATATCAATGATTATGATACTCGTTTAAAATCATTAAATTTGAATGAATTTACAGCAAAGTTAAAAACTAATAATAACAATATTAATAATAATAATAATAATAATAATAATAATAATAATGAGAATGATACAAAATTGGATAATTCATGTATTATACCAGATCATGTGTTTGAATTACGTTGTGTTGATGATTTAATTTATTATGTTGGTCAATTAGGTTATATGGAAAGTTTAGATAATGAAAATGATACATCATCATCATCATTATTATTCAGTAAATTACATTCACGACGTAAATCCCATTTTCCGGCATTACCAACAGCTATATCCTATGTACGTAAAGCTTCTGCACCATTATATGGTTTAGTATATTTGCCTGAACCATTACCTCCAACAACAACAACATCTGGAACATCTTCAGGCCAATCTTCAACTACGAAATCATCGAATTTTTTAAAAGTTGATTTATCTCAATGTATGAAAACTCAAATAACTGGTCATTGTATTCAAGAGAATTTCATAAATGATGGTTGTTATCGTGTAGCTATCTTACCACCACCTCCAGGAACTGGATTAGATTTAGCGAAACATTTAGAAACAGCTATACGTCAATCAATGCTACCATTGACATCAAGAACAAGCTCACAAAAAAGTACAACAATTAAAAATGTAAATAATCATTTGCCACAACAACAACAACCAGAAACACAAAACTCTCTGCCTACATCAAGTATAAATGATACATTGAATACATGCAAAATTGCAGATAAAGATCTAGTTAACAAATCAGAATGTTCACAAATATCTCATGAACAAATTGATGAAAAAATTAATGAGATATCAGATTTAGAACGAGCTGAAGAAGATGATAATGGAACAGGTAATTAGACTTGAACAACTTTCAGAATGTAAAATGTTTAAACTGTATTTTTTTGTTTCTTATCAGTTAACTGAATAGATTGTCAGAATCTTATTCGATAGATATTGAATGTCATTTAGATAGTAACTATTTTCTTAAATGTACCTTAAGTCATCACGACGACTGCGTTGTAATTCACTGTCCGGCTCTCTCCTAAAATCACGTGAGTCAACAAGGTTAATTTATTCAGCAGGTACTTTTAGTTTTATGATATTCGAGACGATTAATAGGTCCATAGCCGTGATCATAATTTCAATATAAACACAACGCTCTCCATAATTCTATAATGCAAGAATCATGAAAAACGCTCATAAGTGACCAGCTTCGTGAGGAAGTTCTTGGAGTTCTAGTGGGAAGATGTGACCGGTGGAGTTCACCCCTGTCGGATGTAGGCAGTAACTACCGAAGATAAATGGATGAGGTTGCACAAAATCCCTATAGTGATTTGAGCTAGATATGAACACGGTTGGATGCCAGCCCTGTGGCTCAGAGGTTAGGCATACATGTACAAGATCGAAGGTCCTGGGTTCGAATCCTGCCAGCTGCAGGAGTCGTGGATGAGCACTGCTGACCAGTCCCATATCAGTACGAAACGGCTGTCCAGTGTTTTCAGGTTTCTAATGATAATCTAATAATGATTCATCCACGATTTCAATGTAAAACTTGAATCACTAAATTGATGAACTGTAACAACGACAACATAGGGACATACTCCTACATATATGGCAGCTTCAACACACAACACATTAAATGACTCATATTTTTATGATACACAAAGTTAACATTTGAAATTGATTGGGCAAGCGTTCAGTACACATTTGTATTAAATCTGATAATTTCCTGAAGAATCCCCAACTAGTTTACCAGGTGAAACATTAGAATTACTTAAATTTCAATAGTTTTTATTATTTAAAATATGATTTTTTATGTCACGGAAATTTTTTGATCTATTTGGAACGTTCTGTGCAAGTTTTGACTGATAAACATACTTCATAGTTGAGCACAGTAGCAAAAAGATTTATTTATCGATAATCACTTAAGACTGAATAAAATTAATCAATTGAACCCTGTTGGATAGATATTTTAGAGATATTTGTTGTACTAAATAGTTCGTTGAATAACTGATTCTCTAAAGATTGAAAACATCTCACGATAAACTCTATTCATAACCAATCAACTTAAACCACTAGTTTCCAAGTTGATTCATCAGAATTATCTAACATGAAACAACATGCACTAACTAAAAGCAGATTACTGGGATACGGGTGAACCAAGCTAGAAGTCAGTCAGTCATTTGCAACGTAGAACTTCGTACGTAAGTACATCAGTTCATGTCGCCATACCACATCAGCACAGAGATGTAATTGTCAATTCAAATCCAATAGTAGAAGAGGTAGTAAGGGTATTAGAAGGAATCGGAGAGGTTAGGATGAGAAGATATTATTCAAGAAGTATGATTCAGTGAGAAAAGTTTAGAAAGTCACAACTAGACGTGTTGAAGAATCCAGAAGATTAGCATTTGAGAGAACACAAAGAATAAATGCACCGGCGCCATTGCGAACGATTTTGAGCCATGTCGTTCAAGGTCTCTAACCATTGGTGCTTTTCGTCTCACGGACCCCAACCAGGTAGTCGACAATTACCGACATGGCTCAGTTCACTAGTCAATGACTTCATGGATTTCTGCCATGTTTTTGTTTGGCCACCCCTAACTTTCTTCCAACCTACTCCTACACTACAAAACAAAGCTCGTCGAGGCAGTCGGTGGTTAGGCATACGCAACACATGTCCAAACCACCTCAACTAATGAAGTTTCACCACTTCATCGATTGATCTGCATTCTTACCTAACACACGTTTCCTAATAACAGCGTTGCTCACTCGGGTGTCCCACGATATACGAGCAATGCTGCGAAGACACCTATGATCGAAAACCAGTAACCTACGAATATCCTCTATTCTGACTGGCCATGTTTCACAGCCATATAGTAAGACGGTGCGAACTACTACACAGTACACTCGTCCTTTAGTCAGCAAACGGATATCTCGCCTACGCCATAAGTGACGCAGGTTGGCAAAAGCCAATCGAGCCTTCTGTATCCGTGCTGAGATTTCGTCAGTCACCAGGCCATCGGCACTGATGAAACTCTCAAGATAAGTGAAGCGGTCTACACGTTCGACTACTTCACTCCCTATCACTAGTTCAGGTGCCGATGAAACCCAATCTTGAAGCAACATTTTGCATTTCGAGGGTGGAAACCGCATCCCGAACATGCTTGCATTGTTGCTTGTGGTAGTCAGAAGACTCTGCATTTTGTCAGCGTCTTCACCAAGTAGGACTATGTCATCGGCATATTCTAAGTCAATAAGCGAGCCACCTGGTAAAAGGTCTATTCCTGAAAATTCAGACGCCGATAAGGTTATTTCTAGCAGCATGTCAATGATAAAATTAAACAAAAATGGAGAAAGTGGACATCCCTGACGGACACCACTTGAAGTAAAGAATTCCGGTGACAGTTCGCCATAAGCCCTCACTCGACCAGTGGTGTTCGAGTAAAGAGCTTGTATAAGGTTAATGTACTTCTTTGGTACACCTTTCAATGACAGACACTGCCACAGAACCTCACGATCCACTGAGTCAAATGCCGTCTTAAGGTCCAGGAAAGCAACTATTGTAGGACGCCTAAATGTGTGTCTATGTTCCAGGACCTGTCTGAGTGTGAAGACGTGGTCTATACAGCCAAGTCCAGGTCGAAAACCAGCCTGGTTTTCTCGAGTCTGCTCTTCACGAGCTTTCGTTAAGCGTCGAAGTATTATTGAGGCCAGTATTTTAGATACTATATTAGTTAGACTTATTCCCCTGTGATTGTCACAAGAAGACTTTTGTCCTTTCTTATAGATTGGGACAATCAGTGATTCAGACCAGTTGGATGGGATTGTGTCCAGTTCCCAGATTCTACCTAAGATCTCGATCAACCTAGTTGCTAAAACTGGACCACCATCCTTAAATATCTCAGGGGTCAGTCTATCAGGACCCGCAGCTCGCCCTGGCTTCAGATTTCCTAACGCCTTTTCAACTTCGTTAAGACTAGTGGGACTTACGTCGATTTGCCATTCAGGATGACTGGAGATCGTGGGTAACCGAAGAAGGGCTCGAGGCCAGTTGAACTGATCCCTAAAGTGTTCTGCCCATCGATCCAGTCTCCTAGATTGAGAATAAATAATAGTCCCGTCATTTTCTGAGATAGTCTCACACTAGGATTCCTAATACCAGTTTCCTTGATAAGTCGGAAAAGTTGTCTACTGTTGCCGATCGCCGCTGCCTTTTCCATCGCTTTTGCTTTCGCCACCCACCACTGTTCGTGATCGTTACGTAGGCTTTTTATAAGTCTGTGCCTAAGTTGACTTCGTTCTTCATCATGTTCAGAGCCACGTGGGATGAGTTTTCTGGCATCCATCAGTTCGGTGGATGCGACTGAAATCTACGGATTCTTCCTCGCCTTATGGTTTACCTTACTAGAGGATATCACTGCTGTTTCCACAGCCTTCTTGATATCATTCCAAGCTGCCTCTGGATGGGAATCGCTAAAATGGTCGCCTAACTGTCTTTCTAGTTGTTCCTGAAATATATTTTTCGCCCTATCATCATTAAGTAAAACCCTAAGAGGCTTCCTTACGGTGTCTTTCCTACGCGCAGTAAGCTTCAAACAAATACGAAATCGCACTAGGGCATGATTTAAATCTAGACATGTGCCCCAGAACGAGCGACAGTCCTCTATCGAACCCCTCCATCGGTGGCTGATGGCGATGTGATCTAGTTGAGTCCAACGTTGAGACGACTTTGGAGGTCGCCAGGTCAACAGATGCTTTTCCTTCTGCCTAAAGTTATTGTTTGCTAAGAATAGGCGGTTGTCTGAGCATACTTGCAACAGACGGTCACCATTGTCTGTTCTCTGAGCCGCGACACCATAAGATCCACCTAGGTGTCTTTCATTTTCACTCAGTCTACCTACTTGAGCATTAAAGTCACCGGCCATTATAACTATATCAGAGCGCCTAGCTTTTTGGAGGAGGTCTGAAAGCTTTCTGTAGTCTAGAGCGGGGTTTAAGGAGACCAGGAACGACGTTTCGCGAATTCGTGTCGTCTGCATTAGCTGTGCACTGTGATAAATGAATGTGACAAGAGTTAATCGTTGAGATTAGAGAGGTATTAGGGGGTGTAGGAAGGATTTGATTTTGACCAATTCTCTCTCGTGTTCCGTTACGGGTATGAGGGCGGTTGTCACTTCCCGGCTGCCCACACCGTGTAAGGTTGTTTCTTGAGGGACGTGAAAAGGAAAATAGATTAGTTTTGGTCTTGGAGACCTAGGTGCGTGACCGCAGAGCACAAGGGACAACTGCTTGAGGCTGGTCACGCACGGCCTTTCTATGAGAGGTTTTTTGAGTATTAGCACCGTTCTTAAAGGCCCTTAGTGGGAACCCTTACCGCCGGAGACGGATATCCGTGAGGTAGGGTGAGGTGTGACATTCTTAGGGTCGACATTTTCTAACCCTCCCTTCCTTGTGAGAAGGCAGCATCGCTGCAGATGCCGGTTGTCCGAGGCAAACACCTTACTGCTGTCACACCTCTCTGCAGTCAGCAGTACGACTTCGCCCTCAGATCTTGGGTAGCTGCTTTTAGTCTGATCGTTCTCCAATCAACCTGCCTGGCATGGTAGAACCTGCAGGAACATATGTTCCAGCCAGTATAGCTCGGTTGGGTCATCACAATAGTCGAGTCCAACCACCACGTCAAGGTAGCAGCTACGGTCGTGCCAAGCTGAAAAGTTCTAATATAAATACACGTACGTTGCCGTTTTCATAGCTAGCTGAAATTTAACTCTACTTACTACTTAGTTAAGTTTTCAGAGCCTAAAACACGATCATCGTTATGGCACACAAGATAAACTGATCAGGATAACGTTGTATATAGGACGACTTATTCTTTTTTATTTCAATGAATAACTTGTAAAGTACTTTATCGTGATATCGGATTTCAATATGCCGCTTGTTTCATTTGACTCTATGCATACTACCGACTTTGTAGAAATTTCAAATTTTTGTAAAACAAAATGGTCGAACGTTAAGTGAACTCAGTCGACCTCTTCAATAAATCTGATAAAGTTAAAATAACATGGTGTAGAAAATTATGATTTGATAATTAACAATTAGAATTGATAATTATATGATTTTAGTTGAAATAGAGTGAAATATTCATTAATTCATTTTCAAAACCCAGATCGATATTTGTTCCATTAAAATTGCTGACTTCTGTAAAACAAAAAAATTCCTAATTCTAATAGGATACTGAGGATAAATCAGAAAAAGAAAGAATATTTGAGGTAATAATTGTATTGAATGGTTTTTTCTTCGGACTTAGTGGTTATAAATACATAATTACTGTACTATATTAGATAAGGTAAATTGATTCTACTCATAGCTGGAGTAAAAATACAGAAAGATAAAGCTTAACTACATCATTGCTTTGAAATAGTTATTCAACAATATTCATTACTTGTTACACCTGAGAAAGAAATGCTACGCTTTCATATGCACTACTACGCAATTAGAAAAATTATAGGCAAACATAGGATCAAGAAACAGATCAAAAGGGGGATACAATCAAAATAAAGGTGCGAATAACGACAGGTTTAAGATTAACAGCAACCAGCTGAGATTGAGGTTAACAGAACAAGCTACAAGTCAAGCGTGGAGAAATTCGAATACATCACTTCTATCCAAAGTTTGTGCTGATGATATTGTTCAGAAGAACAATGAAAGCTCCACAGCTAAAACATCCAGCTCAGAGAATGAAACAACACCACTACTCTACTCATCAGATAGTGACTATGGGTAATTGTTGGGCAGAGGAAGTTGTACAGTTAAACCAGCACATACACTAAACTTAAATGTATGAAAGTTTCTTTCTGGTGAAGAACCTTCAAGAATTCTCTATTGTTCTTTGTAAAAATTATAGTTGAAATGATCTCAGCGATTGAAATCTTAGATAGTTCCTGCGTTTCATCCAGCATTCTTGTCTGGACTTTCTCAGAGTAATATTGTTGATTACTAGTTGTTTATTATTTAAACTTATTGAGTTAAGGCAATTTAACACGGTCACAAACTGATCCGTAATAATGGTAATTAATGTAATTATATTACCAAGTACATGTTCGCGTACATAGCTTACAGCCATATTTCATCTGAGTGAGAATACTATAAAATTGCTTGTTTATTCATACCGTAGAAAACAAAGTTAGGTTCAACCCATCGGTTAACAGTCAAGCACTTTAAGCGTTAAACAGAAATATTCTGTTAGGTTATAGCATTTCAACTCGTTTTTTAAATTTTCAACAGAGTTTTTTTAAAATAACCACAGAGTTTTTTAAAATTTTTATCATCCTTAAAATGTCAGAAATGAACAGGAAAAACAATTTAATTTCAAATAAAAAACCCTCATAAAAAAGGTTGTTGAAGATGGGTACAATGTTAAAGATGCGGCATTTCTTGTGGACGTGAATTACCAGGCATTTTAAGGATTATAAAAAATTTTTAAAAAACGCTGTGGTTATTTTGAAAAAATTTTGGTTATTTTAAAAAACCCTGTTAAAAATTTAAAAAACAAGTTGAAATAACTATATTAAGGATAATTAACGTCAAACCATAGGCCGAGGTTAACTTCTAGTAAGCGTACCTGCAACATTTGATAGATGGACTGCCCATTTAGGATCTGAGACATCGTCATCCATCTGACATGTTACCACTGAACTAATCGAATCACAAATGATTGTCGGGACGACAGCTATTTCTGGTTGATTGATTACTAAGCAGTGATCATAGTCATTTTCCTTTAGTCCTTTAATGTTGATCATAGTGTTTCGATCCATATAATTCGCCTTTCTGTTTGAAATGGAATTTTCTTATAACACATCAGAAAATTAGTAAATTTAATCAGTTTATATTAAATTTTGTTTTAAAATTAATTTTAATAGTCACTGAAATCATGTCATTCAAAATAATATGCTTATACACTTTTATCAGTTAACACATTAGATAAAATAAACACTATGAAACAATTTGAAAGTTTTATGATTAAAGAATGTTCCATAATGTATGTAAATAGTTAAATGAACTAGTCACTTTTTATTCATTTCAACACGACAGACGTTTGCAAACTTATAACATGTCTGTTATTTCACATTACTCACAATAATAATAATAATAATAATAATAATAATAATAATAATAATAATAATAATAATAATAATATAGAGCTAACTAATCGAACTGATAAAATGACTTTTAACAATGTGTTTAACTACTACTCATTTTTGAAGTACATAGTTTGAAAATTTGTCCAGATGTTTCTGTTTGTTTTTTTTTTTTAAAATCTAACTGATTTATTTTTTCACATATTTCAAGTATTTCGTTTGCCAAATTCAAATAAACTAAACAATGTTTTAAAGAATTTAAAAGTAATTATTTTTACAAATTATTATCAATATTAAACGAGAATGTAGTCAGTTGTGTGATGAATTCTGGACAAGATGTAACAGACAACAAGCAGTATACAACAACAACACTAACTCATATGATTTCATATCAACACCATAGAGTAAACTGATGATTTCGTCCATCACCAGATTATGAGTATCGATGATATTTACGTGAACCAATTCTTTCTATCTTTTTATTTACTAAACTGTCTCGATAAATGTTAGTTAGTCTTGGATTGCATAACGATTGAAGTACCAAATTTTTCAAAGACAGTAAAACTTTCATCGCTAACCTAACTAATCTAAAACTCAGGCAATGAGAAAGTATACTGATCAAAATATTCAACTATATTATTCTTCCTTTGGTAATTTCTCATCAGCTAACACATAAATTCTTAGTTCACTTTTTTTCTAGTCTTTACACTAGACTTTTTATTGATATCATAAATATATTACTGATTTTTTTTTTACTGTATATCTTCAATAATTATTTATTTTTATTGTCATATTCACTAAACATTATTATTAGCTATTTCCACGTTGAATAATAATAAACTGTACAGTCGATTTTGCCGGCAGTTAAACTATTATTTACTGACGCTATTAAATAATGATGACTGTATAATAGTCACTAAATAATTCTGTCCCCGACTGTAGCTGCTACCTTGACGTGGTGGTTGGGCTTGCCTATCGTGATGACCCAACCGAGCTATACTGGCTGGAACATATGTTCCTGAAGGTTCTACCATGACAGGCAGGTCGATTGGAGAACGATCAGACTAAAAACAGCTACTCAAGGTCTGAGGGCGAAGTCGTACTGCTGACTTCATAGGGGTGTGACAGCAGTAAGGTGTTTGCCTCGGACAACCGGCATCTGCAGCGATGCTGCCTTCTCACAAGGAAGGGAGGGTTAGAAAATGTCGACCCTAAGAATGTCACACCTCACCCTACCTCACGGATATCCGTCTCCGGCGGTAAGGGTTCCCACTAAGGGCCTTTAAGAACGGTGCTAATACTCAAAAAACCTCTCATAGAAAGGCCGTGCGTGACCAGCCTCAAGCAGTTGTCCCTTGTGCTCTGCGGTCGCGCACCCAAGTCGTTAAGACAAACACTAACCTACCTTCCTTTTCACGTCCCTCAAGAAACAACCTTACACGGTGTGGGCAGCCGGAAAGTGACAACCGCCCTCATACCTGTAACAGCACACGAGAGCGAATTGGTCAAAATCAAATAATTCTGTATAAAGTCGTAGGTATATAGAGAAGTATGTAGAACTCATAAATTAAAACAACAACTATTCAATACTTTCTGATCTTCAAAGATTCTTTAACTAATGTTCAGCGGACAACGGAAAAACTATCTTCAAATCAACCTAATCCCTAGCTTAAATCGATTCCATTCGATACTAATCAATTTGTTGTGAAACTGCGAGGATTATTTACAGAATATAAAACTTACACAATATCAACAAAATTCAATCATGATCAAATAACTTTATCAAGTTTCAAATGGATATCCGTCATTAAATAAATAAAAATTTAGTTTAGTTTATTTTGTTTTCTTTGTTACGATAACTTGGACAATTTCGACTTTCCCCCCGTTTTACTTTTTCATTTACAGGAAGTTCTATCAGTGCTTTTATTGAAAGTAAACAATCTAGTGATAATGTAAGTTTATATATTACTTTTCTCTTTTTAGTGCATTATCTTTCTTTTCATATATAAATAAAAAGTTTATTTTGAATAGATTGAATAATAATATGAATTTATGTGATAAACATTTAAACAATTTCATAGGATATCAATCATATTGACTCAATCATGTATGGTCCATTGAACATTTTTACAAATAATGAAAAAGTATCGACGACTTGTATCCCCTAATTCAATTATCAATAATAATTATTATAATTAATCTTAAGCTTTTCGTATATCAATCTCAAAAATTTAAACAAATAAATAACAAATATTGGTGTTAATCATTTAAACGAAAAAAAGTATACATAATGTAATATTAGAAATGTCTAGAATCAACTGAATAAAAATATTGAGGCAGACTGTAATACGAAAGAATTGAAACTGTTAGATATATGAATATTCTAGATAAGCGTAGAAATAGAAATTTTTCTCTAAACAAAAAATAGATTATGTAATACGGATCAGTTGATAAGAGCTGAGAAAAACGATTGTAATCAAAAGATGATAATCCACCGAATTTACGAATTCATGTTACTCTGCTACAATGTTTTATTCTTTCTTATTTCAAATTTACAAATGAGAAAAATTGTATGAATAACGAATCTTTACTTTTTTCACTTGGTTTATCTGATATCGTACTGTTCATCTCGACTGCAATTTAAAGTACTATTTCGCTTTACACTATCCTATGATATTTTTTATAATTAAATGATATTTTTGATCAACAATTTTACAAATTTTTAAAAGACAGCTAATTCGAGATTTGTAGACCCAAGTCTCACTATGGGTTTCCTACAATCTTCTGTCAACAATACTAACTACTTACAAGTAGGTAAATGCAGTATTGTTAATTAGTTGTAGAACATGAACACCAGTCAATATTCATTTTTATCATATGAAGAGCAAGCTTTGAAATACGTAAGTTACATCCAACTGGTACATTTCACTACTGTCAGCTTCTTCAATTATTTACGTTTCACCAAGCAGTGAGTCTGCCAGCTTAGTGATCGATCGTCAAAACAGAATTTGGAAGTTTTATAGTCGAGACAACAGATTGTTTACTATCAGTCACCGGACGATTGAAATTCAACTATATCTTATGAAAAATAAAAGACCACTAATATTTTTTGGCAGGCGTAGACTAACTAATAGCCTTATTTTTTACCTTGATTTAATGAGTTGCTTATCAACCCAGTCAGCCAACTTACACGTAAAATTATTGCAGTGATTTAATTGAACAGTTTGTAAATCATTTATTAATGCCCCAGTTTAAATTACATTTTCTCTCATCTGAACTGGTCTCAACTAATTGATAAAGATATTAACAGAAAGCCATCAGGAAATCACCTATTAAAGGCAGTGGAATACAGTCACTCATAAAGTTGAATTTCATTGCCGTCATGAACTGATCTTGGTTAGACCACCTGCTAAAACCTGTAAGTATCAGATGGCCCTTTCATTCTAGCATGAGACTATTCAGTGGTGTGTAACCACCATCCTGCACGCAAGAATCGAATCCACTACCTTCGGTTCTGTACATGAAAATATGAATTAGATACTGATGATTGGTAGATACTGGACGTCTCAATTAAAATCATTTATCATCGATCTCAAAAGTATAATCGGTTCCGTTTAAGAAGCATACATCTGCATATAATTCAACCAAAAACTGATTGATTCATAAGTTGGTGGCATACCTTTATCTGTGTAAAAAACTTGACCAGTTGGAGTACTTCTTACATCTTTTACTCTATGCATAATATATATATTGCCTATTCAATAATGTCATCTCAAATGAGAGACGCTCTGTAGTTACGGGTGAATCGAAACCTGTGGCCAATACATGTTTGATACATTTAGTAGCACTTAATCAGAAAATAGATTACCTTACAATAGTATGTTTATTCTTCAAAAGATATCTCATTATTTTGTTTTCATGATTGATAGAATGAACCTTATTAACTTAAAGCAGATGAACAGCATTAGGTAAATAAAATGCTTTTCATTTACTCCCAAGCAATTTATAAAAGAATTGATATATTATAAGTACACCTTACAAGATGATAACTTATCGTTGGTTGTTATGATATCTAGATACTATATAGTCTATCTTTAATCTAAAGGGTAGATAACATTCCTGTTTTACAACTATATAGACTTCAGGAACCCTGGTATACTATATTAATTTATTTGGGGATATGTGTTTTAACTGGTATTTAATTGAACTTTCTGTGATTCTTGAAAAAGGAGATTATGAAGTAGAGATAGAATTTCAGATATTTAGGCCAATATGTTTTGCATAACTATTCAATAAAATTACTGTGTAAAAAATCACCAAGTGTGTTGTGTAACAACTCTATCCTTTGTAATTCCTGTTTACTTAGTTATCCATTCATTATAATATTGAACATTTAATTCTCAACAAAACAAATATTTACATTTCATCTTAAATTATTATTTTAATTAAAGATAGTATCATTTTATCATAAGATAATAATACTCATCTTTTTGATGATATATTTAAAGGTGATATAACAATTATTTGTTTAAATCTTCGAGATGGAACTATTTATACTGCAACAATACACTATCACTTAGAAAATAATGTTCAAGATAGGTAAACAGTATGGTAGATTAAAGAACAGTATAGTAGATTGATCTTCGGCTCTGTCATTAAACAAACTATTACCTCAATCCTCTACTCTTTTACCAAAACGTCCTTTAAATTAGTCTTAACCTGTTAAAACTAAATTGATCTGGAACATTTTAATACTGTCAAAACAACAACTGGAAGCATTTTATGGTATAACCATAGTGTAAGTCAACATTTCTTCCTGTGTATCTAGGAGAAATCCATCCAGTATATAACTTTGATTTATTAACTCCTGCTACTCGCAGGATCCGAACACGGGACCCCCCGGACTTGCGCGCGAACGTCCGACCTCTGAACCACTGAGTCGGCATCCGACAGTGTTTATGTCTAACTCTAATCAATCTACGGATTTTACGCGACCCCACCCATTTGTCTTCGTTGGTCTAACAATCATTGATTCTACTAATCTGTGACCAATAAGGTTCAGCCATGTCGGGTGTAGGCAATAACTACCGAAGACAAATGGGTGAGGTTGCAGAAAATCCCTAAATTGATTAGAGTTAGACATCAACATCGTTGGATGCCAGCCCAGTGGCTCAGAGGTTAGGCGTTCGTGTGCAAGATCGGTCCTGTGTTCCAGTTTGCGAGAAGCAGGAGTCGCCGATGCGCACTGCTGACTAGTCCCATACCAGTAAGAAACGACTGTCCAGTGTTTCCAGTGATAATCTAGCAATAAGTGATTCATAATTTCAGTATAAAAAAGAACAATCGCCATAACTCTGAAATGAGAACTCCTGAATCAAAACAGAACAAACGAATGAATAAGAAAATAACTTTTAGATTTATTTCAATTTATTAACATAGTATTCAAATTCATTTCATCATAGATTGTGTTTCTATTTTTTTTGTATTCGTTGAGTTCCTTTTACAATTTTAACAGGTTCAAGCACTGTACGAAATATTTCCTGATGAAGTTTTAGGCTCCGGTCAATTCGGTATTGTTTACGGAGGTAAGTTTAACATATAATTGAAATTATTGATGATATTATGACACTGATTTCTTTTTTATTTCAACTTATAACTTGATCCTATTATCAAATGTATTCAGTTTTTTCTGTTCTAACACCAATAATAAAAATAAAAGGTTTTAGGAAACTACTGATTTCCACACTTAGAGTCACAGACCGACCTTAGTTCTGCAAACGTTGTATAGCAGTAAGTGCGGGACAGATAGTTCAACCTTAAAAAATTGAACAGCTATTACATTCTAATATAGGACTCCTCAATGTTGGATATTCACGACCCAATTTCAGTGGCTTATTCCGTGATTTTGATTTGAAATGATTCGTATGCAGGTACATACGGATGACGAGTACAAAAAAGGACGAAACGCGCGCACTAGATCCGATTGTTAGTTATGCTCTATTTATTCTACATAAATCAGTAGTTTGAAGTTTAAACACTAAAAGCCCTGGACTGGGTTGTGATTCCAATGTTTTTACGTTTCAAAATGTCAAACTTTAAATTCAATATTATCCAAAGCTCCTTGATAATAAAATATTCTTATCGATTACCTAACCATTTGTGAGTTGTTTAAAGAAGTTAGACATCAAAAAACAAATGCACTTTTTGTTGTACTGGAATTTTATTGATTTATTTAAACAAATGAATCCCTTGGATTCTTTTCCACTTCTTCGAACTTAGTATTAAACTTCGGAAATTCAATGAATGCCATGAATCCATTTCTATACAGTCTAACACACACCAAATCACAAATAAATTTAGAAACCTTAAATTTATACTGTTTTGTATTTATCAATTTTATGATAATTTACTCATACAATTTATTGTTGTCAGAACACATTACTTTGATGAGTAATCTCACAACTGACGTTAATTCCATGACTTAGCTTCTTATTAGCACTTTGGAAGTCGTTCCCCATTAGTCATGTAATGACGTCATGTGAAAGTGGCTGTTAAGAATGAAACTTGACAACCTTAGGGTTGAAACAAATATCGGCATTGGTAACAATGAATAGTCGTTGTGAAAAAAAAATCGTGAATTGATCCAACTATAAACTCAATGACTTGAATATTAACAACTCGTCACGAAAACTAAAAATCCTCTTTTCTATTTGGCATGCAGATGTAATTCCACACAGCTCAGAAGTTCCATGTTAGGACGAAGCAGATACCTGCATGTTTTGAGCTGTACTGTATAATGTACAGTATAAAAAGATCCAATCTACGTTATAAGCTCCTAATCTGTTAATAATGTATAACTACTCAACAATGAATAACGAAACAGACTAAAAGTGAAAATATTCATCGTTTATTACGAATGAAAGTTTTGAATTTTGACCATGAAAAGAATTTTTGTTGCTAAACATATGATTAACCCATAGATGAGGCATAATGATAAAATGTAGTCTCGTAGTCGATTTTAGCGAAATCAGATGATCAACGTCCAGGATAACACAACGAATCAATAAAGAAGGTTAATCTCCAAAAAAAATCAAACTTTCTCATACCAGGCGATTCGTTATTTTGGGTAAAATTGAAACGTGATTCACTGCTTTCTTAATTTCTTAGATTTTAAATAACTGAGCATTTTTGTTATTGTTGTACACATTTTATTGGTCAAAGAAGTCGCTACTTCCATAAGGTTAATTTATATTGTTATCAGTAAGGGGATTAGACGTCATTAACTGACAAATCTATTCATTAGTCGCGAAAGAACCAGAACATTTAGACAGTCGAAAGACCACTTACCCTTGAATGCGATTTCAATCATCATTACATACAAACATTAATACCGTTTTGTAACACATAAAAAAGTTAATGATGTTGTTCTAAATTGCATAGTTTGTCTGTATACTGTACAACTATCATTCTAATATGAGGATCAGGTTACACGCAGCTGATGACAATGCATGAAATGGAAGAAAGTGTATAAAATTCTGTCTCACGTGTTGTTCATGCCTCAATTATATTCTGTATGACTCGATTGAGTCTCATTCCATACATATATGTATAACACTCATTTTGTGGCACAAGTTCACAATAAGTGATCATATGTGGTTGTGATTGGTTTATCAATTTTAGTAACATAAACATATTTAAATGTATATACACTGTTTTTGGAATCAATCATTTCTAAACCGAGTGGTAAACTATTACCATGACTAACGTTAACAGTGATAAAAAAATGTGTATCCTTATTAGTTGTTGGAATCATAAACAGCCAATATTTTCGGTTTTTGGGTAACTTTCAACCTATGTACATACATACTACATACACTAAACAGTACTCTCTGTTGTATAGTTTAGTTGTGAAGTATTCATTTATTTCCTGGAAAGTACCATTAAGAAATACATCGAACTATGTTAATGTTGATGAGAATTTAAACTAGAGTATGGAGCAATATCAAATTTATCCACTTACATTATTATTTCAAAAAAATTTCTACAATCATTACTAGATTGTAAAATGTAAAAATGATTTTATTCAATGAAATAATTTCAGTTTCCAGTCATAAATAAATTAAATAACTAATAAATGACAGAAGAATTTACAGGGATTTATCATAAGTAATTAAATTTGTTGAGATAACTCGATAATTACTCTCTGCCGTCATCTTGAAACCATATGACATCATAACAAAGTCAACTGAACTAGTGGACACACGCTTCTTTGAACAACAGAATTAGATCAGAACTAAGTCGTAAAATATTAACATTTCTTATTGTTTAATTAGTCGTAGAACCTAACAAAAAACGTCCAAGTGGTATTCAAATAAGTAAGCATAAAGAATAGTACTAAAAAGCGGTACCAGTATTAGCAGCAATAGAAATGATGCATCATAGGAGATGTGATTAGAGAATCATGAAAAAATTACAACACAATTGAGAATTTTCACTATTTCCTTTGAAATGGCATATTCTAATCTTGCTGTAAGTTGGTGTGCTATTCACATCGCTTAATTTTTTTTATAACAGATTTCAATAAATTACACTGAGAAAAGCATAAATGAGAATACAATGCATAATAATATATTCATCAAAATGCATAAAATCTGTTTCTTAGTCGATAGACATTTACGCACAGAAAAGTATATTTGATAATTGTTAGATACTAATTTCATATTGAGTTTATTTACGTATAACAAACAGCATGGTAATATTTTATTTAGATAACAATGTTAATTGTTTAAATTTGTCTACAATAATTAGATATCATTATTGTTGACCAATTTTAAGGTCAGAAGAACCACTATTTATCAATCATAATGACATTCAAATCACTTAATGTGTATTTTCTTATAGCGGCTACAAAACAAACCTACAATAAATTACAACAAAACAGAAGATTTTAGACAGTCGAATTCCGTAAATGATTGATTTTGTCTGTTATTACATCGATTTTTTTTCAAGTTAATAAGTTTTAAATTAGATATTAGGTAACTAAATTATCAACAATCCAAAGAAGTTGGTGGATTCTATTTTATATAATATTTTAAATCATTCACAATGTTGGGATGAGTCAATCGTTCATTGACTACTGATTATCCGATAAATATTAGCGTTCAAGTATGCATGAATATGTAATCATAGCATTGATAATTTATTCACTTCTCATAGGTATACATCGTAAAACAAAACGTGAAGTGGCCATTAAAGTTATTGACAAATTACGATTCCCTACTAAAAAAGAAGCACAATTAAAGAATGAAGTATCTATTCTACGTGTAAGTTTGTAACAGTGATTATTTCCATGATTAAATTATCTAGTACCGAATATTAAATTAGTAAATCTTTTAGAAGTAATGATGAAACAGATTCTTAATTTTGTCTATTTATGATAAGAAAGATGTCTTATGGTCAAAACAATTGTTTCCTAACCAGTAGAATATAAGTTCGACCCTGACTGCAATCATTTTAGTCTGAACAATTTGTTGAGATTAATCCGTAAAAAATGGTATATTTTAAAAATGTGTAGACAAACTTTTATTTGGGAAATGAGTCCTATTTCACATAAAATCATGTCTTAGATATGGATCTTGTAGGCCATTTACGAATTTAGACATTATGACCAGATCACTTACTGTCAGACAAATCAGATTGACAGAAGCAAACAAAAATATGGGGAACTCTGTCAACAACTCATAATTATGACAAAATATGAATACACCACATTTACTCTATATGGCCGACTGAGCATTCAATGAGCTAATGTCAGCAGACAAGACAGCGCCATTCAGTAAAATGGGGTTTTCTATGTAATGTCAGTTAGTTACAACGTGGAACTTTGTACGTACGTGTATCAATTCACGTTGCCGTACCACATGAGCCGAGGCGCCATTGTCAATTCAAATCCCATAATAGTAAAGGTAGTATGGTAATAGCAGTAATCGGAGAGATTAAGGTTCGAAGATATTATTCAAGAAGAAGTAAAAAGACAAAAATAAAGGCGATGAAAAAGTCAAAGGATTGGGATTTGATAGAAAATGAATGGATGCACCTGCGCCATTGTAAACTATTTTGAGTCGTAATTCAGGTAGTCTACACTTACCAATATGACTCAGTACAGTTGTCAGTGACTATGGATTTCGGCCATGTTTTGGTTTGGCCATCCCCAGCTTTCTTACATCTTACTCCTACACCACAAAACTTAGCTCATCGAGGCAATCGGTGGTTGGTCATTCGTAACACATGTCCCCACCACCTTAACTGATGAAGTTTCACTACTTCATCTATTGATCATTCGATAGTCCCAAGATAAACGAGCAGTGCTTCGGAGACACCTACGGTCGAAAACCAGTAACCTACGAATATCCTCAACTCTTACCGGCCATGTTTCACAGCCATGAAGTAGGACGGAGCTAATTGCTGCATAGTCAACGTCTCTTGGTTAGCAGATAGATATCTCGCCTACGCCATAAGTGATGCAAGCTGGCAAAATCCAATCGAGCCTTCTGTATCCGTGCTGAGATTTCCTCACACACCAGGCCATCAGCACTGATGAGATTCCAAAGATAAGTGAGGCGGTCAACATGGTCAACTACTTCATTCCGTATCTCTAGTTCAGATGCTGATACAAACCCATCTTGAGGTAACATTTTTCGTTTCGAGGGGGAGAATCACATCCCCAAAATGCTTGCATTGTCGCTTAGGGTGGTTAGATGACTGTACATTGTCAGCGTCTTGACCGAATAGGATTAGATTATGTCATCGGCATATTCTAAGTAAATAAGCGAGCCTCCTGGCAGGTCTGCTCCTGAGAAGTCAGACGAAGATAATGTTATATCTAGCAGCATGTCTATGACAAAATTGAACAAGAATGGGGAGAGTGGACATCTCTGACGGACACCACTTTAAGTAATGAATACCGATGATAGTTCGCCATAAGCTCTCACTCGACCGGTAGTATTCGAGTAGAGCTTGTAATCTATTTCTATAGTACACCATTTAATAACAGACACCGCCACCTCAAGGTCGAAAAGTTCTACTAGGACGTCTGAACGAGAGTCTATGTTCTAGCACCTAACAAAGCGTGAATATGTGGTCTAAGTAACCACATACTGGTCCGAATCCAGCCTGATTTTCTCGAGTCTGCCCTTCACGAGTACTAGTTAGGCATCTGAGTGTTATTGAGGTAACAATTTGGACACTAGATTAGTTAGACTGATTCTTATGTGACTGTCACGAGAGGATTTTTATCCTTTCTTAGGCATTGGGACAATCATCACACGAGACCGGATCGGTCTTTCTACGTAATGAATGCTTATTCACAAAATATTCTTACAAAACAAACATGATTAGATATAAAAACAGCCAAACAACGTCACTCTTGTGAGTCACTTACCCTCCAATGAATTAAGACCTTTTTCATTATTTCAACACTGAAGTGAATTGACTCAATATTTCATGCAGTCAAATAAAAACACATTATATCACATTTTTTAGGTAGATCAAAAAGATTTAGTCATTAATGAGCCAAAACATCTTCTGATAGACAAAATAATCTTAAGGGATATTTATCGATACAAGTATATTACCAATTGTAAATGGTATTCAATGCGTTTAATAATCTAGATTTTGGATTCTCTTTCCCAATTATGCCGATGAGACTTGTATAAACAAAAACTCTGGATTCGTACTCTTACAACTTAAATACATTACGGATGCGTACTCTGTTTAAAATTAGGATACACAATTTTTTTTTGTAAGACAACTACTATTTAAAAGGTGATAATTTTATAATCGACTACCTAATCAGTGGTTTAATACAATATATATTGTGACTTAATGAATGATAACATTGATTAGGAAATCAAGCACTTCACAGTCTACAAATCCCTTTTTCTAAGTTAAGAAATTTGAAAATTTATTCTGTACAGAATAATTACCTCAAAATCAACATTAAAAACAGTCTAACAAGGAAAGAAGTATAAATACATTATCAGATAGTGCTAACCAGTAAATAACCTTATTGTTGCAGCACTCAACTATAAAGAGTTGATCAAGCAGACATTTTATCGGTAGGTCATGTTTATATTGGTTTGAGCAACATACTTTTGTCACTAGCCATCAATGAGTGGTTGAAAGCCTGATACATGAAACTGTAAATCGCAAATAATACACAAAGATTGCCTCACCTTTCGATTAATTTGATTGTTGTCGATTACAGAAATAACACATGAATGACAATTTCCTTTCCTAATAAGTCTTAGCTATGTAAAGTTGCTATAAGCAACAAAACCAATCAAACTACGTATATGTTGACATGGAAGACGAAGCATCAGTCTAGTAGTTCCGAGTTTCTAATCAACGTGGTTTCATCTTTTTCTTACACTAAGACCAGTGAAGAACTCAATCAAAGAGCTACTGTAGGAGGGGTTAAAAATGCTAATGACGAGCAGTCACGGAAGTCAGTCATATCAAACGTGAAACACCGATTGTAATGGACTAAGGATGGGCAATATGGTAAACTTATTACTGAATACAACTAGCACGCCTATCACGATGGGTATGCCGTACCTCTGATATGGTGAATGCCAGCTGACGTCATAGTCCGATATTACGACGAGAATGAGTCCGGTACCTCCTAATTTTAAACTTAACGTATACAAGCAACTCGTACTCTCAATTTCTTGAAGTAGTTAATGACTATTTCTGATCAAACTTTCTTATTTTAATTACATCAGGAGAGTACTAAATGCCTTATTGTTGATTATTTTATAGAACCTGAATCATCCCGGAGTAGTGAATCTTGAAAGAATGTTTGAAACACCGAAGCGCGTAAGTTAGAGGGATTTTGTTACCAAGATGAAAATTTCCAACAGATAGCGAAACTGAGGTGCAACAAAACAGAAACTTTCTATTAGCCAAATGTAAAGAACTTGAGTCATGAGGAAAAAAACAAGAGAAACTAAGAGAGTGAAATAAAAAAAACAGGGGAATAATGATGAAGAATTATTATGGATGAATGACCCCATTCATCCAGCCACAATAAATTTTGACGCACAACAAGGTATCCCTTTGCACTGGTTATAAGGATTAATATCTACTCAACTGCTATACTCACAGTTTATGTTTAGCGAGTCAGCGAAAATACGGCAAACACTAGAAGTTTAGGAATCTTGTGCTGATGCAAAAGTATGTGGAATAAACCATTCGCTTAACATTGTTTATTAAGTAACTAGGACAACAAAAGGACAAACTGTCATGAGTCGTACTGACAAGGATAGCAGCCCCACTCAGACTAAATTGAATACATGCAAACTGACTTAAGACAGAAGTATCTATCGGAAACTAGAAACGGTGCTTTACTTGAGTTACACAATTCAAGAGACATATTTTGCAGGTAAACCATGAAATGGCAAGATTTCTAGTCAAATTTCATTAACTACAAGTAAAATCCCACACAGACGCTACTTCATGCGTATGCACAGCCTCCTTCATGTTGTCTTTCTCAAATCGGCTTTTTGGAGTGACGGCTTATTGGTTTGGGTGTCGGACTTTTAGTCGCTTGGTTGCATGTCTGAAACCCTTTGGTCTTCTGAAGTCTTAGCAATCAGGTAGTAATGTACCTCCTAGCTCACACTTGTAAAGCAAGCCAACAAATCCACGTGAACTCTTAAGCACTAAACTCTGACCTATCTAACTAATCACTAGCATTATTATTGACAACTTGGAGCAATTTTCAGGTTATCTTCGGAATGAAGCATTTGACAGGCGACGACTGCAAGGAATACCATAACAGTTAGTCATAACGTTATCCCTGTATTCTGTCAGGTATAACATAGGATACTATGCGAATACAGGACGTAGGGAGAATCAGCACGTTTCATACTTTACGATTTCATTATTTTCATTCACCAGTAATAAAATTACTAACGTGGACCGTATTTGAACATATTCTACTTTATAGGTATTTGTAGTGATGGAAAAGCTAGCAGGCGATATGTTGGAGATGATTCTTGGATCACCACAGGGCCGACTAACAGAACGAGTTACGAAATATTTGGCAACACAAATACTAGTTGCCCTACGTTATCTCCACTTACGAAGTATTGTGCATTGTGATCTCAAGCCAGAAAATGTCCTTCTAGCCATACCACCTAACACAGATGTGAACAATATCGGGCTACCAGAAGTTTCACAGGTAAGACCTGTTAAGAATCTAAGGCAGTGTCTGTACTGTCCGAAGAGAGCATGAAGAGCATACATCACGAGTGCGACTGGTCGGTTACATCGACCAGTCGCTCTTTTGTTAGCCAAAGCATTATGAACGTTATGACAAATTAGGTTGTCCCTATGCGGTTGCGTACGATCGAACAGAATTATTCGATGTCGCTCTCTTTGAAACAAAACCTCTGCCTCCTCTTTTTGTTTTCAGAAGGTAGCGCAACAGTTCCCACAAATCAAGCTGTGTGACTTTGGGTTTGCACGGATTATAGGCGACAAGTCATTCAGACGATCACTGGTTGGCACACCAGCCTACTTAGGTGAGTCTAAAGTAATCTTTTAAAAGCCACAAACCCACTCGTAGCTAGACACGATCGGTGAACATTAAAAATAAGACAAGATACAACCCTAGAAGTATAACACTTCTTTCCCTTTCAGCTCCAGAAGTACTGAAAAACCGTGGCTACAACCGAGGGATTGATATGTGGTCCGTTGGAGTGATACTTTACGTAAGGTAAATTGTGTCAAATACAGCTGACAAACCTGAAATGTGTAGCCTTAGTGGGACGTTTCCATTTAATGAGGAGGAAGATATAACCGAACAGATTGAAAATGCCGAATTTATGTATCCCAGTGACCCGTGGGACAACATATCTGAAGAAGGTAAAATCTGCTTTTAAAAGTGTATGTTATTATTAGCCATACACCTCATAACACATTTGCTGCAAGTGCGCCTCAGAAACAGATTCTCCGTTGAGAGAAGCCTTAACCATATTTGGATGCAGGTAAGCTCATTCAACATGTTTAGACAAAATCGGTTCAATCTGAGACAGTGAGTAGACGCTCAACCAACTCTTAATCTGAAACAAAATTATCTAATTTTTAGTACTAACTTTTGTCATTTTTACAGGACTACATATGTTGGTGTGACTTACGTCGGTTAGAAGCATCACTTTCAAATGAAAGTCGGTTCCTTACTGCAAATGCAGATGATGCGCGATGGGAACGATATCGTGAAAAATGGAACAGCGAGGCTGATACCGAACAAGGGACCCGTGCTTCTGACCAGGTATCACGTAAGCTTCCGATATGGAAAGAAATTGCTTGGAGAACAGATATTAATTTTTAGCCTATATATTTGCAGCTAAATGAACCTCTACGAAACCCATTGTAATAATAAAACATTTTAATGAATGATTTTTAACACATTTGTGCATAATAGACAGGATGGGTGAGACAAAAGGATAGCACAATGGAAATGTGGAACAAATCAGTTTAACTAGATGTAGGACGAGGAATTCAGTATTTTAGTCAATTTTAGCGATAACCGGTATAATACTGACTCATGGTTGGCGCTGGTGGAGCAGTAGCAGTTGGTAACCCGCCGGGAGGAGCCCCACCAACTGGGATGGTACCGTACCCAGATGGATAGGCAGAATACCCAGGGTAATAACCTGCATAAGGATTCGCAGTCGGTGTTTGTGGTGTTATTGTTGCAGTTGGAGCACTTGGAACGCTGCTGGATACGCTACCAGACACTGCAGAAGGTTGTTGCTGTTGTTGCTGCCAGGCATTAAACTGTTGTGCAGCAACCATTGCTGCATCGTACTTCCCAGCTCCTTGGGTACCTCCTGAAGCGGCTTGAGGAGCACCGTAATAGTATGAAGCGTAAGCTGCTGCAGCCGGTGCTGAATGGTCAGATGCGGTAGTACTGGCGGTGGAAGAAACTGCAGGTGCAGATGCTTGTTGGGTTAGTTGGGGCTTTTCAGCAACAGCTGAGGCATACAGTGACTGCTGAGTGGCACCAGTAGTGGTTGCAGATCTACTAACGGTTGCGGGCGGTTGCGTAGTTTGTGACCCGTACGCACCATATCCGTATCCATAATTGTAAGCACCATACGACTGACTAACTGGAGGGGCGTTCGTCGTATTATTATTTCCATCCTGTTTTGTGTTTTGAGTAGAATAACCATAGCCGTAACTCTGTGGCTGTTGAGCTTGCTGAAAAGAAAGTAACACGCTTTAACAATGAAGCAGAAAATAATAATCAGGGCAAGGATGAGTATTCTTCAAACGTTAGTAAGAGAATGATATTGATATTCATCACAACATAGTAAGAACGGAATACTTTTGTATCCTAAAATCAAGCTCAAAAGTCTAAGAACAAATGTGATTTACCTGGATCGACGATGCAGTTTGTTGTACTTGAGGTGTTGGTCGATTAACTGATTGCGATGGTGGATTATAAGTACTGCTTTGCACAGGAGCAGCTGAGGGGATCGGTTGAGAAGCGGGGGGTCCAACATCGAAACGACTGCGTCCACCTCGAGGACCACCAGAATTAGGCGCCTGGGTAGCAGCTTTTTGATTACCATTCGATGCAAATCCGCCTGGATAACTGGATCCCAAAGCATAGCTGTTATACGCATTCGCTTGTGAAGGAGCATTGGTTTCAGGTTTAGTATCAAAACGCGATTGTCTAGGAACTGGAGGGACATTAGTGGCAGGAGGATGATTGTCGGAGTAGCGAGCAGCACCAGATGCGTACAAGCTAGAACCATCTGTACTTGAATGTTCATTCTGTGATATCACTGTTTTATCAGGTTCGCTGGTACCATAGGTATGTGATCCTCCAAATGGAACACTGGAATTTTGTTGCATCCCAGGTCTCCCAGACCTGTCCGCCGCCATACCTCCGCTGTAAGAATCTGAACTTGGGTTCGTAAAATTACCTTGATCGCCAGTATATGAATTGGGATAATTAGATCCTGTATTAGGATTCCCAAACGAAGGATTCCCTCGACCATAGCCACCACCAGGTGCATTTGAATACCCCGCTGAACCGCCAGAGAACGGAGGGTTGCCTCTTTGATAGGTGGAATAACCACCACCAGCGGGTTTCTGTAGTGCATTTGCGTTGTAAGGACCTGCTCCACCAAAACGCCTGTTCCGATAATCATCGTTTGGTGGCCCTGAGTATTGCTCGTCGGTCGGGTTTTGGTAACCCTCTGCACCACCGTACATATACTGTTGGCTGTCGTCGGGAAATCCGCCAACCATATCACGGTCAGGCTGAGCTCCACTACGGCCAGTGATGGGTGCGTTGCGACCTAGTTGATTACGATCAACGCCCCTATCAGTATTAGCTGTACGTCCTTGGGCGACTGCTCCACGCCCCATTGACGTTCCACCACGACCAGGAGCTCCGCGAGACCCCTGCATTTGCATACCTCGACCGCTGCTTCCGTACCCTCCTCGAAAACCTCCGCTCATTGGGCCACCTGAAACAAATGCAAAGAGTCATAAGTAAGGATCAAGACGATGGAAATATGTTGGAGCATAATCAAAGGGATAACGTACTTTCATATGGCGGCTGAGAAAGTGAGGCTTCACTCATATCATAAGCGTTGCCAATCGGTTCTGCATCACCGGTACTACCATCAAAGTGACCATACATTGGATCATTCGGCCCACCATAACCCAGGTTTCCTCGATCCATTGAACCACGATAGGCCCCACGTCCAACACGTGAGTCAAAATTAGGTCCTGAGAAACCGCCTCTAGCGGGACCGCTCCTCATCATACCACCGCGAGAACTGTCGAAACCTCCAAACCCACCCGGGCCGGACATTCCACTTGGAAACGGCCCGCGATTCGGGGCCCCAAAACGACCGCTAGGAGGACCACCACCGTACCTGCCACCAGGCTGACGGCCAAACGAATCCCGATCACTGTCTGCAAAAAGGAAGATAAAAATTACATTAGAGTATTATGTTGATCGAATAAGTACTGGACCTTAAACTATCATTAATGGTTGTCGCTTACTTCTATCGAAACGATCTCCCTCACGACTCCGATCACGTGAAGCATTGTAGCCACCTCTGAAAGATAAAGAAGGATCGTTGAGAAGCACGGAACGACCAGATCACACTGCATTTACTTTAAAAACACCAATGCTTACCTGTAGTCGCGACGACCACGATCATCGTTCCGACGATTTGGGGAGCTTCGGAAGTCATCACGTCGTCCACGTGGCATATCCCGACCACGATCCCGACTATCCCTTCCGCGAAAACGAGAATTACGAGAGTCATCCCGGTCACGATTTCCACCATCCCAGCGCTGGCGTTTTTCTGGTGGTTGTCTGTTTGCTTGTCCCTCTTGATTGTATTGCGCAACCAGTACTTTAGCATCATCTAGACCAAGTTCAGTGAAGATAACCTCATCAAAAACGCTAGAGGAATCTTCGGATACAGGTCTAGGAATTCCGAAATTAGCTGAAAAGGAAAGGTTAACCGAATTGATCTAACAGCAATTTCAAACCGTTTACGCGGGAAAACTAAAATCACACATAAATTTAAGTAATTAAAAATAACCGTATATTTTGTTTAGGTACATTCCAAGAAAGGGTCGCTCCAACTGACTCAAGTATTTAGTTGCTAGGTAAACTATAATCTACATAGAGTACATTATATGTAACCATTTTTACTTTTCTAGGTAGTGTATTATGAACAATTGACGAAAAGTTCAACACAGTATGTACGGATCAGTAAAACCGTTTTGTATAGCAACTGTGTCGCATTGGGATGAGTATTTTATTTCGAGAATCAAGAGATTTCTGAACAAAGTTTATACTGTTGTTTGCTGAAGAGATAAAAATTCTGCCTATTCTGCTGATGCTTGCTTGAATCGGGTTTTAAGTCATATTTTGCTGCCATTTTATGTTAGTAAAACGACCAAAATATCGAGTACATGGTAGGTTAAGCTGTGATCAGTTTTGATAAGTCAGCAACAACATGAAGAACCGATGTAAATATACCACATTTATGAGCACTATAAAATAAGTGAGAAACTTGAGCAACCCATAATTACTCGTACTGTCTAGAGAAAGCAGTAAATAAACAATTTTGATTTGGCTTGCCATCCCGAGTGAACACCACTTTGTATTATCTGAAAACGCAAGGTAAAATGATTGGCATTCATAAAAACTGCTATCTCAGAGCGAGTGGCTACAGGTTACACAAAAAAATAACTAGTTGGGATTTATCTTGAAACTATCATGCATTACGGATTACATTTACTTAAACAGCTGCGTTTCCAAGATATCAACTTAGAAGATCGTATGCTTAGCTAATAAAAGAACCAGATATTCTTTTTGGATACGACACGTATGAGTGTAGAGCTACAGAACGGTTTTTGCTTCAACACCAAATGAATGCAAACAAATTAGTAAGCACTTAAGTATTCATCAAAATAGTACAATAGGATTTACCGATTAGTAGACTCAAGCATAAAACAGAACGCAGATGCATTAAAAGTAAATCCAAGGAAAACTTGCAGGACTTTATACCACCATTTCCAACAAAGAAAACTACCTTTCATCTCGAGAACTGCAGTTTCAGGCACTTCTTTGCCCTCCTCTTTTTCCCGTTGGGCAATTCGCCGCCTGAATTCTTCGTCAGTAGGAATGATAACAATGGCCTTTCGCTTGAAACCTTCAAATGGACGCATTTTACGGCGCTGTGCTGACGGGTACACATTTGTCTGTGATTAGGTTCAGGAGATGGAACCGAGCGAATGAGAGAAAAAACGAAGTTATATCAGTGCCACCACCAGGAATAGATAATTGTGCGCATTTGTACGATGGACCAAATCCAGTTGCAAGGTACATACCAAAAATGCAAAGCAAGTAAGGTACCTTGCATGTAAATTCGGACAAAATTATACATGGCATTAACATGTACTTCGCCAAATCAGTCTACTGTAGTAGAACCGATTCAAGAAATGCATCATTAGAGCAAACTGGTCAAGAACATCGGTACGTTTGGTGCGAACAACTGTTCGACCAGTGCTCAAATGTGGTGTCTTGAAACGGGGACCACTGAATACAGTTCAACAAATAAAACATTTTCGTTAATATGAACGAATAAGTGATTAACAACAAGCAAAAACTGGTAACAGATATCGGTAGAAAATTAAATATTTAAATACACATTACAAAAGTCTGAAAAAACGTTTATAAGTAACCTCTACGACTCGTTCTCTTAGTGAGATATTTTGGAAAGACTATCATAACGTTTCATAACACCTACTGGTACTAGTAGAAAATTAACGTCTATGCGAAATAACTGACCTGATCCAAAATGTAATTACGACGGCGCATACACGCCATACTGATGAGCGTATTTAAACACTTGGTTGATTTGTCAATTAAAACGTCCCATCTGCCATGATAATTACGCTGCCGTGCAACGCCCATCACCTAAAATAACAAATGGTATGATTATCTTTTTTACAAGTGTGCACAATCCATATATATTTATCTGGTCTAAACTTACTTTCATTTTATCGAGAATAAGGTTGGTTCCTAATATATTATACTGCTTTTCACGATGCTCTGTTCTGTGACGTTCAGCAAAATATGTTTTCCCTGCTCCCGGAAGTCCAATCATCATGATCACTTCACACTCAGACTTTGATTGCGGTGGACAGCGGCCACGTACGCGACAAGAAAGGGGTAAACTGTTTATTTGTTGCCAGGATAAAGGATCATCTGGAAAATTAGCAAATCCACAAAAAACCCCAAATATAGACGAGTATAAAATAAACATTTAACAGGGAACATGATTTTATGGCTTAATGGACGAGTTTTTGGTCAGTGAAATGAGACAAGATTGTTCACAGTTGTGAAATTATACAATGTGGCTGCTTAAGAAACAGAATCATCGACGTATTTCGCCCGAATGAATTAAGATCGAAGACAAGACTACCATCTCGAAGAAAACATGCTTGGGATATTATTAACAACATAAAAATCACAGTAAATATCATGAGTGACTAGCTGTTTAAAATTTTGTGTATAGCTTACTTTTCAACAAATTCTAACTACTAGGACTAATTGTAACTCACTATAGCAGTAAATGCGTTGAAGGATGGACGATAGCTTATTACTACAGATAGGTTGACGGAGGGCTTACTGAATCAAAAATAATCCATTTGATTAGGATAGATCGCGCGGAAGGAGGCACTTATTGGATGAACTAATTTTTTTAGACAGAGAGACGCTGAAAAGAGTAATAAACTAACAGATATTTTGTGGTAAACATCATCCTACACCGAGGAGAATCGGTCAACTGACTCTTGAATAAAAAAGTGTCTTTAAGCCCACAAAGTCACTAACAACGGGATTGAGACATGTTGGTAGATGTGGACCACTTGGTTAAGGTCCGCGAGATGATAGTAATCGATGGTTAAAGATTTTGAACATGGCTCAAAACCGTTTTCAATGGCTCAGGTACGTTCATTCTGTTTTCCCAAATCCTAATACTCTGGATTCCTCAGCACCTTTATTTTCCTCTTCAAGTTCATTTCACTAGAACATACTTCTTAAATAATTTCGTTGAAGCCCAATCTTCACCATTGCAGATAATACTTCTACTACCTCTAGTACTAATTGACAATTGTGTCTGCGTTAACGTGGTATGGCAATTTGGACTGACTTACATACTTACGAAGTTCTACATTGCAGCTGACTGACTGACTAGTTTGATGTATTTACATAATAAGAGTACAGTACTTCATTGCAGTTTGGACGCTTGAAGTTCAAAACATAGCATAATAACTTGCTGGTAGACCATACCACGAATCCGTTTATCTTAAGAACAATGCTCTAAAGTGAGGAGTACCTATTTTGAACATACTTCAGAAATCGATACCGGTGAACGATGGTCGGTGTAGGTAATTCGAATCACTTTCGGAAAGCTCAAAAATTGCAACACGCCGTATCTATTGTACTTTTAATTATCCTGTATTCTGAAGTCGGTGAGAATGTTTAGGAATATTTTTGATTTTCAAAATAAAACGTGTATTCCAGCGTAACCGCAAGATCGCAAACTGAATCAGGTAGTGTATACTGTTATGCACAAGACATGAAGCCAAGACAACTGCACATCGAGATCTGATGGAAGGCTAATTAGGGTACGTTTGTACATAGAATTAGTGACACATGAGTCACATACCTACACGACGCGGCATAATCCCAGTTGACAAGGTGATATAATCATCTTAAAGCTTACTAAAACCGGACATCAGTCTAAAATATGTTCGAAAACTTGAGATAAGCGACTTAATAGACAGAACCAGCGGGGTAAAACTTACTACCTAATTATGACTGGTCGGAAAATGAATAGCAAAAGATTAGGAACAATCAAAATAAGGTATGCGATAACCACTCCCAAGCCAGTGAAACTGGAAGGAAAGATGTAAGACAATCTGAAGGAAAGGATGATGGCTACGAAACGCGCAGTGGAGATCACTTCACGGCAACAGGTACAACGACAATAAAACAGACCGCATCAGTTGCAACGTAAAACTTCGTACGTAAGTACACAAGTTCAGGTTGCCATTTCGCATTAGCACAGAGACGCAACTGTCAGTTCAAATCCCAAAGTGGTAGAGATGGCAGAAAAATTAGCGATAATGGAGAAGATTAGAGTTCGGAGATATTCAAGAAGCGTAATTCAGTGATATAAGAGAAAGATAGAGGTGATGATTTCAGAAGATTAGAATTTGAGAGAACCTAATAAACTCATCATGCATAAAATAAATAATTCACACTTAAAACCGTAACCGATCTGAGATTTTGGTAGTTTATCACTATAATTTCGTTTTGAAAAATTTTAAGGCTGCGACATGTTACCACAAAGTGTTGTACAGACCACATCTTTACACTACGACAGGTCCTGGAACACAGACACAAATTTAGACGTCCGACAATAGTTGTTTTCCTGGACCTAAAGGCGGCATTTGACTGTGTGGATCGTGAGGTTCTGTGGCAGCGTCTGTCATTGAAAGGTGTACCAAAGAAGTACATTAACCTTATACAAGCTCTCTACTCGAACACCACTGGTCGAGTGAGAGCTTATGGCGAACTGTCATCTGAATTCTCTACATCGTGGTGTGCGTCAGGGCTGTTCACTCTCTCTATTCTTGTTTAACTTTGTCGTGGACATCCTCTTAGTGTTAACATTAAGCCCGTCAGATTTTTCAGGGGTTGACTTTCTACCGGGAAAATCGCTTACTGACTTAGAATATGCCAATGACATTGTTCTATTCGGTGAAGACGCTGGCAAAATGCAGTCTTCTGACTACCACAAGCAACAATGCGAGCATGTTCGGGATGCGGTTTCCCCCCTCAAAATGCAAAATGTTGCTTCAAAATTGGGTTGCATCGGCACCTGAACTAGTGATAGGGAGTGAAGTAGTCGACCGTCTTGATCACTTCACTTATCTGGGGAGTCTCATCAGTGCTGATAGCCTGGTGACTGACGAAATCTCAGCGCAGATACAAAAAGCTCGATTTGCTTTTGCCAACCTGCGTCACTTATGGCGTAGGCCAGATATCCGTTTGCTGACTAAAGGACGAGTGTACTGCGCAGTAGTTCGCTCCGTTCTATATGGATGCGAAACATGGCTGTTAAGAGTAGATGTTCGTAGGTTACTAGTATTCGATCATAGGTGTCTTCGAAGCATTGCTCGTATATCGTGGGACAACCGAGTAAGCAATGCTGTTGTTAGGAAACGGGTACTAGTTAACGATGGCAGATCAATAGATGAAGTAGTGAAACCATCAATTGAGGTGGTCGGGACATGTATTACGAATGCCTAGCCACCGACTGCCTCGACGAGCTGTTTTGTGGTGTAGGAATAGGTTGGAAGAAAGCTAGGGGTGGCCAAACTAAAACATGGCACAAATCCATGAAGTCACTGACAAGTCGACTGAGTCATGTTGGTAGATGTAGACTACCTGGTTGGGGTCAGTGAGACGAAAGTCACCGATGGTTAGGGACCTTGAACGACATGACGTAGGGATATCTATTATTTGTGTTCTCTCAAATCCTAACCTTTTGAATTCCTCACTATAATATCTTCGACCTCTAATATCCATTACAGCAAATTCTTTTACTACTGCAACCACTATGGGATTTGAACTGACATTTGCGTCCGGTATGGCAACCTGAACTGATGTACGTACGTACGAATTTCTATGTTGTAAGTGACTAGCTGAATAGATAGCATACTATTTAGTCATTTTAACTTAAATAGTCAGTGTATACACTGACTGAGAGTTGAATGCACATAAAATTATAGAGAATTCGACAACAGACTAAGCACTACAAGCTTCTTTATTTCAGAGGATACCAACACAACAGGGATACTAAGCACCTACATAACAAAGTAGTCAGCGTACCCAATTGCTTTATTTTCCATTATTATTTCAGAATCGCGTGCAGACCAGTCCAGGAGAAAATAGGCATTAAGTAGGAAATAAAAACCTCAAACACATTTTTATTACTGCACACAACGAGCTGGACAAGGCTGCATTAACACCTTCGAACAGAAATGCTACTTGCGCATTTCACGTTATCAAGTGGACTCAGTGCTGGATTAACCTCTGAAGTTAGTGAACGGATGTTGTTACTGAGGCATCTATGACAAACCATGGAAAGGGGAGTGACGAGCACAAGACATTCCACAGAACAGCAAGCTACAGTACATTATCCAAGAATAAAAAACGGTTTTGGTGGTTATTGCGAACATTGGTCCCTGAACCGTAGTGGTGAGAGGACATTAAATTCACTAAATATCAGGTTCAGGCTTTGCATTAGGTCAAGCTTGGATGACTGACCGGCATCTTGAAACCGCTTGAAGTCAAGAATACAATGTTATGACGCCACCCAGGTACATAAGTCGCCATAACGCAGTACTTAGTACGAACGTACATCAGCTCAAGTTGCCATATCACATTAGCACAGGTTAAATTGTTAATTAAAATTCCAACAGCAGTAGTTGGCCGTAATGGAGATCGGGGTTCAAAATTTTTCAAGAGGTATAATCCAGTGAAACGAATTTACAATAAGAAAAGGAAAATTGCTGAACTCATGGAAGACAAAGAACAGATGTATTTGCGCCATTGCAAACGATTTTGAGCCATGTCATTCAAAGTATCTAGTATATCCGTCACTATTGTCTCGCAGATCCTAAACAGTTAGTCTACATCTACTAACATGACACAGTCTAGTTGTCAATGACTTCATAGATCTGCCACATGTTCTGGTTTGGGCTCCTCTAGCTATCTTCAGGACTTCTCGAACGTCACAAAACATCGCTCGTCAAAGCAGTCAGGGGTTGAGCATTCGTAATGTAACGAAGTATCAGCTGTATTACGTGACATTTTAAAATTGTCTGTAGGACTTTTCTCTGTTTAAACCTTTACTATCTACCACAAAAGATTCCTAAGACAACTAACTATTCGGTTGTTTTAGTTAAAAACGGGATGATTGACACTTACCGGATGGGATACTGGGGCTAAACCAAGGAGATTGATCTTCTTGTCCGAAGTTGCAGATGAATTCCACGTTTTTCACATACACATGCGGGAACAAAGCATAACGCTCTCCCAACTGCGACCTTAGAACACGAAAGCATTCTCCCTGATCCACTCCGTTAACACTAAACCTAAGAAGAGCTTCGGTATTTGTCCACTCCTGAAGCATGAAGTAAATACATCAAACTTACAATGAAAGCACCAATAACATCACCTTCCCCGAATGTGCAACCGTAGTCAGTAAACTTGTTGTTCGTAGACTTTTTTCCTGTACCCCCATAGCCAAAAGACTGAGGTTCCTCACCGAGAGTAAAATCGGTGTCTTCAGTAGACCAACCCACTCGCAGCACGTGAGTTGCACCACCCACCAAACTGTCATAGTTCTCCACCGGGAGATTCTTCACTATTCGTACTTCAAAAAATGACTACGAAATATGAGTATTATACGCACTTACCTTCTCAGATATTGAGCCGTAGTTTGCCCTTACACCAGCCCACATCAGTGAGAAACCTCCCTCTGTTAAAGGTTTTGCTTGGAAGCCAGTAGCATCAATCATGAGGTTTAGATCGCAATTGTAAGTGTCAAGAAATACTGACACACTTTCTTCCCAGTTATCTGGTTCCGGAACCATTTTCGATTTGACCTGTGGGGACCTGGAACGCCTACGAGGTGATCTGCGAGAGTCTCTATCTCGAGACCTAGATCTACGGCGAGGGGAGTGTGACGGTGAGCGTCTTCGCTTGAGACTCTCTTGATCTGATTTTTGGTTCTGGTCTCCTGGACTACCACCATCTTTTTCATTCACTAACTAATAACCGCTTATAAAGAGGACATGATTGACTTACCCCATTCTCACATCCATGCTGCGGCGAAACGTTAGGACTTGAATCCAACACATCATGTCCTGAGTTCTGACTTGGTTGCCTGGACAGATTGGGAGATGCTGAGTGGGGCTGTTCCTCAGGGTCTAATGGCTAGGACACATGAGTCGACGAACCTACCGGCTGGTTGTTTCTTGTCAAGATTTGGCGATGCCGATTTCAGTGCATCATTTAGGCGATCCATTAAAATTTGCTTTGTCCCAAAAGTATTGAGACCACGCCTACCTAACTCAGCTCTCAATTCTGGCACTTTAAGCTTAGACACATCGATGTCCTCACTCATCCTTCAATGGCGAAACTATGGTGAGCGCGAACAAACAAGTTGGTAGCGCAGAGCCAATGTTCCAATGCCTTTAAGCTTGTGACGTTCAAAAAGAAACCTGAAAAGGAATATCTCTTAGTCTTACATGGCATGTTCAGTTAAGTCAAACTTTCGGTGCTACTTTTGGATGAATGAGTGCGCTTTTCACCCTTATTATTACATAGCCATTCTCAAAATTCAGGAATAATGATCCGTCTTGTGTGTGTAACGGAGACTTATATGTTGGCTCCTGCCTAAAATCTGCCGTTTATTGCACTTTTTTGTTTTTATCCTCTGGTTAAGTCACGACGTCGATGTCCCTTCTGACAACCAGAGCACATGGAATGTCCGCTCAAGGTGGGAAACCGCGAGAACCACTCGAGTTACGGAGAAAATGAAAAGATACAGCCTGGATGTATCTGAAGTAAGTGAAACTCACTGTATGCAAGATGTACGGGAAGGGTAAACCCCTGGAGAAATAATGCTGTACCCTGGCCATGGAGAAGAAAAAACCTCACACAAAGAGTCACACTGATGCTGTAAAAAAGCACAGAAAGCGCCTATAGGATGGCAGTCTCATAAATCCGAAATCATCAGAACATCCTCAATGACAAAAACGGAGGGGATTACAATGAATGGCACTCACTGCTGTACACCGACCAGAGAAAACAATGAAAACGATAAAAATCAATTCTATGAGTGGCTGTGGTCGGTCGTAGTGAAATACCCGTCAAAGGGTTTGATTATTCTAATCGGAGACCTAAACGTCAAGGTTGGGATGGATGAAACCGGATACGAAGACATCATGGTCTTCCATGGACTAAGAGAAAGAAACTAAATTAGTGAAAGATTCGCAGATCTACGTGCCTTCAACAAAATTACTCCATGTGGCACCATATTCTCACACAAAATCACATAGGTTTCAACGGATCACACTACACAGGACCAAATCGATCATATCTGCACCAAAGAAAGTTCAGAATGACAATGAAGGACATAAGAGCAAAGAGAGGAGCTGACATTGCTTTAGATCATTTGGTGGCGGCCTAGATGAAACTTTAAACGAAGAGGCACTGGAAAACTGGATAAACAGCATCATCAATGTTTATTACAGCCTTGATTTCAGATAATGTCAAAATCAACGAATTCCAGATAGCTCTCAACAAGCCTCTCGCAGTTCACTCAAAAAAGAGTAAATACCGTGGAGAATAACCGGAAGCGAACCAAATCGCGACAATATTGAACATCGTCAATCAATCAACTGAATTGAACTCATCACTATAGATCAGCTTCCTTGATTACTGGGAGGCATGTTACATTGTGAATAGGAGGTCACTTGAAACAACGAATAGTCTTGAGAACGTAACAGCCTAGGTTAGATAGTTGCGAGCTAGCCGAATAGAGATCAAATCATTATATCCAAAGTGGGTATTAACTTCCTTACTTTATACTGGAGTTATATTTTGCGTTATAGTGATTGTTTATTTGAATTATAACCACCCCACTCCACCATGCTGCTGAGCAAAATCTGAATAAAAACCTACTACAACCACATTACTGGCTTTTGATGCGCATACAATGTGGTACAATATATGACACAACATTGATGAGCTCTCTTTGCATATGTTGACATTTATTTTTGCTATGAAACAAATTTTTATGAAAGATCAATACATACGTTTAGTAATATTCTTAATTGTTAATTTTTTCGTGTTAGAAATGTTGCACATGCACATCTGTATTTCTACAATTTTTGTTACACACCACAGAATGTCAGACTCAATACCGAATGAAATTATTTGTCAACTATACGAATAGATACTGTTATGACTACAATATTCCGACCCCCAGAATTCAACTGTGGGGATCAGGAGTTGCGGTTTGTTCAACTAAAGCTTTATTTCACGAGATGAGGGTGAAAAAATCGTTGCTTATATTATGTTAAAGACAGAAATTCCAGCTTAAACGTCTTGGTGGATACAGGTGTCTTACTGAGTATCGTCCCTCAGCGCAAAACTGAGCTAGGTCAAAAAATGACCCCACTCATACTTCAAACTGCCGACAAGACAAAAATGACAACGTTTGGACAGAAAATGTTTACGCTAGTCATCGGATTTTAGAGGCGACTCCTCTGGGTACTCACTGTGGCGGATTTAGTTCCCACAATACTAGCTGTTAGGGATTTTTAATGGTTTCTGAATTCGGAAGAACGATCGAAGAAGTTAAGATAGGCGCCTTTCCCAGTTATCTCAACAACAAAGCAATTTATCGGGGTAAGAAGCGGTTCTGTTGTTAATTAAAATTCACAGATCATTACTTAAAACAATATATCACTGTTCTTTAACACAATGTGTTTCCACTTCTGAAGGAATGCTTCCGCATAAGTCCAAAATTGCACCCTTCCAGTCCAGATTCAAGGATCAGCGCTCAGGGTATAAAATCAGATATCGCTGACGCCATAATAAAGTACCAATTTAAACAACATAATACAGCTCCATAGAAAATATAGAAGCTCAAATAAAGGTACAAAAGTAGAAACTATAACAAAACACAATGATAAAATCTCAAAATGGATTCAAATAGAGTACCAAAATGTCGACAGAAAGAGTCAGTAAGATCAGGACACAAATATAAAAATGGAGGGATTTTCCCAAAACAAAGCCTTTGTAGAAGCTTTTTTGAATGTTTCGTTTTTTGGAAAATCCCTCCATGTATATATATTTGTGTTATGATATGACTGACTCTTTCTGTCGACATTTTGGTACTCTATTTGATTCCATTTTGAGATTTTACCATTGTATATTGTTATTATTTCTATATCTTGTACTTGTATTGAAGTTTTTATGTTTCCTTCTGAACTGTACATATGTTGATATTTAATATGGCTACAGCCATATTTGGATTTGATACCTTGGCAGTTAGTACTAGTATCACTTATTCTTTTGGATTCGGATACCCATCAGGGTAATTTGGACTTGGAAGGTGTATTAATAATCAGGTAAATGTTTGTATTTCCATTTTATTATAAAAATAGACCGCTTTCTTCTAGAATTATTGTGTTTTGATATTGGACTGGGGGATAGCGCGTTCGACCTACACCTGCTGGAAACAAAATGAACTGCTAGGGTAGAAAATTCATCTACAGCCTTCAAAATGGATTCTACACCGGCATGCAAAACCCCTCTATACAAAGCAAATCCCTTTACATGCCTCAGCTTATGGTTAACTCTCATAACCTGATCCACACCAGAAGAATGAGTAGGACATACAGCGGTACGCCTACTCGCTCTCTAACATGGATATGACCTATCAAGCTAACTATGCATCTGTACCTTCTCATCAGGTCCTTCATTCCTTTATCTATCGTATCATGACCTAAAGGTCGTACAAACTTCATCCAGTTAAACCACATGAACATGTATAGCACGTTGTAGGGCTGGTCACATCCCATTCGGAATTTACTCTCCATATTATAAGGAGGATGAATCGTCAATCCACCACCACTCGCTCGAAACGGCAGACACGATGAAATCAGCGATGCCAACTCATGAACAGCAGTTCTTGACCCGTAAATAATATGCAAGTGTGGAATCTTCAATTTTGATATTTCATCGTCTCCTGAAGACTCTGGATGGCATAATGTAGGAACAAGATTCAATTCTCCATCTCCTAGTACAGAGGAGGTTTGGTCAGCTTTCATCATCGTCGACAACTCTTTTGTCTTATTAGTGACATCAAGATTATTATCATCGCCGTCATGATTCCGTTGTCAGACAAGTCACGTTGTTTCTGCTATCACTAGCAACAGCAGAGTGGAACTCTTCCATTGTTGTGTAACTCATCTCGCTACATGAAAGAACAGCATTAGTATCAACATTCGAAACCGATAAACTCACTTTTTGTTCTTCATGTTCCGTTTCAGAAACACAAGCCATGTGCACATCGGTAGCATCGTTATCATACAACACTAGAGACTGGCTGTTATCATTTGACACTTTCTTCTGATCATCACCAAACTGACTGTCAATCTCAGAAGAAACATTTACAATTGCACAATCATGGGCATCTTCCACCACCTCTATCCTTGCGGCAAGGCTCGAAGACACAACCTTAGATGATCCATTTGACGAACTAGTTTGTCTAGTGACTATGGGTGGATTGCACGTACTCGGTATCATACTACCATTGCTGGCACCACTACGATTCTGATGAGTACTATATTATGGATTTTCTGCTCTTGCAGTTCACTCCGGTTCGAACAGTGTAGGTTCATACGCGTTCACCCAGTCAGGGACCGAAAACACGATAATTCTGGGAGAAAACGGTTCCATTTTAATGAATAAGGGAAATACAGACAATTACCAAAACGATTTTACACCTTCGAGCTTTCAATTACCGCAATGGGTTCCGTTTCTGGAAGAATAAATGCTTCCAGTCAGTTACTACCAAAGTATCAAATCCAAATATGGCTGTAGCCATATTAAATATCAAATTTAAACAACATATGTACAGTTCAGAAGGAAACATAAAATCTTCAATACAAGTACAAGATATAGAAATAATAACAATATACAATGATAAAATCTCAAAATGGAATCAAATAGAGTACCAAAATGTCGACAGAAAGAGTCAGTCATATCATAACACAAATATAAAATTGGAGGGATTTTCCAAAAAAGAAAACCTTCAAAATTGATTCTACGCCGGCGCGCAAAATATCTCCATGCAAAACAAGCTCTTACTGACGCTTCAATTTAGGTTTCACTCGCATGTCCTAATCCACACCGGAAATTGAGATGCTCTAGACGTTGTACCGAGACTGTAT